>CAUYQG010084480.1:0-13128 GCA_963574415.1 Tarsius wallacei | reverse complement strand
ATCTTGTTTATCCTTTCAAAGAACCAGCTTTTTGTTTCATTGATTTTTTGTATTATCTTTTTGTCTTCTATGTCCTGGATTTGGGATTTTATTTTGGTGATCTGGATTCTTCTGCTGAAATTAGGGTTTTTGTGGTCTTGCTTTTCCAGCTTCCTTAGGTGACTTGTTAGGCTGTTAATATGTGATTCTTCCATTTTCTTCATGTGTGCTTGTAGGGACATAAATTCCCCTCTTACTGCAGCTTTCATGGCGTCCTAGAGACTTTGGAAAGACGTTTCTTCATTTTCATTTGGTATCCTTTAATCTCTGTTTTGATTTAATCATTGATCCAGGAGTTGTTTAGCATCATGCTGTTTAGTTTCCATGTTTTTGTGCGTTTTGGGGGGATCTTATTGGTGTTTATGTTTTTTTTATTCCACTGTGGTCCGAGAAAGTGCATGGTAAATTTTCGGTCCTTTTAAATTTGCTTATGCTTGATTTATTGCCAAGTATGTGGTCGATCTTAGGGTACGTTCCATGTGGTGATGGGTAGAATGTGTATTCTGCGGTTTTTGGATGGAAGGTTCTGTAGGTATCAATTAAGTCCATTCGATCAAGAATCTCATTGATGTTTCAGATCTCATTGCTGATTTTTTGTCCTGATGATCTGTCTAGGGTTGTGAGGGGGGTATTGAAGTCCCCAGTTATGATGATATTGGAGTCAATATCTTTTTTTAGTTTACCAAAGAGTTGCATTATGAAAGCTGGTGCTCCTATTTTGGGTGCATATATGTTTAGGATGGATATTTCTTGTTGATGGATTGAACCTTTTATCATTATGTAGTGGCCTTCTGTATCTTTTTTAATTTTTGATAGTTTAAAGGGTGTTTTGTCTGAGATTAAGATGGCAATTCCTCCTTTCTTTTGTGTTCTGTTCACCTGAAATTTTGTTTCCCATCCTCTTACTTTGGGTCTGTGAGTGTCGTTTCTACTGATGTGAGTCTCTTGAAGGCAATAAATTGTTTCCCAGTGATATTTTATCCGTTTTGCCATTCTGTGTCTTTTCAGTAGTGCATTTAGTCCGTTCACATTCAAACTAATTATTGAAATGTGAGAGTTGATTCCTGTCATGATGTTCTTACAGAGTTGTTTTTCTTCCTGTTTGTGATTTGTCTTTTTGGTTGTAGCATCAGTTAATGGGTGTTTTTAATCTTTTGCCTGGATTCTTGTGAGGAACATTGTTTTGTTTTGTTTTTCTTGTTCTTCTGTATTCAATACTTTCTTAAGTGTTTCTTGTAGAGGGGGTCTGGTAGTAGCATAGTTCTTAGGGATTGGATGTCTGGGAAAGATTTCGATTCTCCCTCACTGATGAAGCTTAGCTTGGCTGGGTAGGTTATTCTTGGTTGAAATTGTTTATCTTTTAGAACTTTGAAGATGGGGCTCCAAGGTCTCCTAGTCTGGAGGGTTTCTATAGATAAATCTGCTACTATTCTAATTGGTCTTCCCTGGTAGGTAGTCTGACCTTTTTCTCCTGCTGCCTTTAGGATTTTTTCTTTTATACCTACCTTGTTTTGTCAGATTATTATGTGTCAGGGAGTTGTTCTTCTCATTTGTTGTCCTGCAGGGGTTCTCTGAATCTCTTTTGTTTGAAATTTTTCATCACTGATGAGGTGAGAGAAGTTTTCTTGAATTTTTTCATAAAATGTATGTTCCAGTGTTGCCTGTGTTTCTTTCTCTGTCTCAGGAAGGACAATTACTCTTAGGTTTGGTCTCTTGTAGTCATCATTCATCTCTTAAAGGTTTTGTTCTGTCTTTTTGAGCTTCTTTTCTATGGTTTTGACAGTTTGGGTTAGTTATGTGTTTTGGTCTTCGAGCTTTGAGATTCTTTCTTCTGCTTGGCTAATTCTACTTTCCATGCTTATTAGTTTGTTATTTATTTCCATGACAGTATTCTTTACTGCTGTTATTTCTGCCATCAGCTCCTTCCTATTTTCTTCTTGTTTCTTCCCATTTTTTTTTTATTATCTCTATTAATGTCTTGATATCTGGGTTTGTTGCATGTGTCCAGTCATTCTGGGGGCTCATCATTGTTTGTGTTTCGAAGTCTGTTTTCTCAGTGTCAGACCTCCCAGAGGTCTGTGTGAGACCTATATACTTCTTTTGTTTTTTTTTCCTTTGTGTTGTTTTTTCCCCTCTACTTTTTCCTTCCCTCCACATCACTGTCTTCTTTAATGCTGTTTTTCAGCGGTGGAGGGGTTCATTTTACTTCTGTTTGTTCAATTCCCCATTCTTCTTTATATATATCCTCTTACTTTGTTTGATTCTGGGCATGCACTGTAGATTGGGGGTGGTCACTTTTTACACTTTTCAGATTTACTTATGGGGGGAGATGTTATTCAAAATCTATCTTCAGGTCCTGGTATCTGGTAACTGCCACAGGTGTGTGGATAATCTGAAACTCACTTCCCACTGTCTTGGAATCTGTCCATGCAGTTGGGTTGTAAGTTTACTCCCTGAAATAAAATAAGGTTAACAGAGAGAAGAGAATGGAGCAGTGTGGGAGAGAGGGGGTGGAAAGAGAGAAGGGTAAGTGGGAGAACAGACAGTGTACTAACAAATGGAGAGACAAAAACTGAAACATATAAAAACAGTAGACCACAGCTACAAACTGACCAATTGCGATACAAAAACAAAAACAAAAACAAAACTAAAACATACATTGGTGCTAACATACAAGCTAACCAATCTTCTTATCGGTGTGCTATTCCTCTCTGTAAAGATATGGTTTACGGAGAGAAGAAAATAATAGAAGAAAAGAAAAGGAAAAAAAAAAGAAAAAAAAAGGGCCAAAACAAAAGGAATATAACAGAGTCAGTATATTAACAGAACTAATCAAGCACACTCTGAGATTTTTCACTTATGTTCAGTGTCCTTTCAGCTATGATTTCTGGCTGTTTTTTCAGACTGGTAAATTTGTTCACAGGGTCAGTTTCCCCTTTCGGTGTTGTTACCTTGAGTCGTCAACAGATGGTGCTATCTCAGGGCTCCAGATGATCTTTATCTCAGCTGCTCGCCCCATGGCTGGGGGGGGTTGCCCAGAAAGAAGTTGGGAATGGAAGCTTGGCCCCAAAGCACACAGGAGGAGATCCAAGGCTCAGCCGGACATCACACCGGCAGTAGTGGTGGCAGCGATCTTAGGAGATCCTTCATACAGGGGTTCCAAGGTCCGAAGGCGTGGATCACCTCAGACACAGGCGGTGACGGCCGCGGGTGCCCGGACCGTGGCAGCAGCAGCGCGCGCCCAGACTGCGGAGGCAACGGTTCCCGGGACCACAGCGGCCGCCACCGTGCGCGCACTGCTGTGGCGGCAGCGGGTGTCGGGACAGTTGCGGCGGTGGCGAGTGCCTGAACCATGCGGAGGAGCTGGGGACGGCTGCCTGGACCGCTGTGATGCTTCAGCTGTGTCAGTGGCCGAGTTCCGTGTGATGAGCAGGCCCCCAGGGAGAGAGCCTGTCTTTCTGTATCCTCTTTCGCGGAGGTCTCACATAGCCATAGCCATCTTGCCGGACGTCCTCCTCTGTAATTTTAAGTCCAGTGAATGGCTCTCCTCATAATGGATGGGGCATGGACAAGCTCTACTACATTACAGGCACCCCAGTGATTGTGACGTCTCTGTGATTTCTATTGCAGTGACTTGTCTTCCTCTAAAATGTGTGCTGTAGTGTCAAGCCCTCTTTTGTGATAGGTGTTTCAGTAACTAGGCCTTCTCTAATTTGGGTGCACCATTGATAAGTCTTCTTTTGTGATGACAGTATTATTGACTGGTCCTTCTCTGTGATGGGTTCCTTAGTGAATGGTCCTTCTTTAGGATGGTTGTCCCAGTGACTGACCCTCCTCCATATTGGGTGATCTAGTCCTTGGTCCTTCCCTATTATGGGTTTCATAGTTTCAATACCTTCTCTCTGTGGGCTTGTCAGTGACTAGCATTTCTCTGAGAGGTGTGACCCCTGACAGGTCCTCCTCTGTGATAAATACCCCAGTAAATGGCTCTTCTCTGTGATTGGTGCCCAGGTGACAGGGTCTCCTCTGTAACGAGTTCCTCAATGTCTTTTTATTTTCTGTGATTGGTGTCCCAGTGAATAGGCCTCCTCCCAGAATCAGGGCACAAGTGACTGGCTTACCTCTGTGATGGATGCCTCAGTGACTTTCCCTTTAGTATTTTTAGTAACACAATGACTGACCCTTCTCTGTGATCAGAGTGCCAGTGACTGGCACTCACCTGTGATTGGTACCACAGTTATTGTCCTCTGTAATGGGTGCTCCAGTGACTGGCTCTTGACTGTCATGGGTATGCCAGTGACTGGCCTCTTTGATGCGTCTTACAGAAATTGGCCCTCCTTTATAATTGGGGTTCCAGTAATTAACCCTCTTCTGTATTGGGTGCCCATGAGACTGGCTCTTTCTGTGATGGGTGATTCAGTGACAGTCCATCCTCTGTGATAAATGTTCCAGTGATTCGTCCTCCTTTTTGATGGGTGCCCCATGGACTAGGCCTTTCTTTGTAAAAAATGACTTTTGACTGATCCTCTTCTGTGATAGGTACACCAGTAAATAGCTTTCTTAGCCAGGTGTGGTAGTGCACATCTGTAGTTCCAGCTACTTGGAGATGGAAGGATCACCGGAGCCCAGCAGATCAAGGCTGCAGTGGCTGGGAGCAGCCACTGCACTCCAGTCTGGGTGACAGAATGAGACTCCAACTCAAAGAAAAGTAGCTTTCTGCTGTGATCACTGCTCAAGTGATTGCTTCTCTCACATAATAGGTTCCTAGTCTCTCATGGATGCCCCAGTGACTTGGCCTCCATGATGATTTATGTCCAATGAGTGGCCCTCCTCCATAGTGTATGCACCAGTGACTAACCCTCTTCTGTGATTGGTGTCTGAGTTCCCGGGCCTCTTCCAAATCGGGGCTCCATTGGCTGAAATGCCTTTGTAATTTGTACACCAGTGACTGGCCCTACTCCAAATATGGTTTCCCAATGACTAGCCCTCCTTTATTCCAGTGACTGATTCTCCTTAGTGATGAGTGTTACAGTGAATGATTCTCCTCAGTCAAAATTCCACAGTGACCAATCCTCCTCTTTGAAAGGTACCACAATGATTTTTGCCTCTTCTGTGATTGCTGGTCTAGTTACTGGCCCTGATGTGTAATTGAAACCCAAGTTACTGAGACTATCTTAATGGGTGCACCAGTGACTGGTCTTCATCTGTAATTTGTGCTCCAGTGATATCTCTTCCTCTGTGATGTGTACTCCCTTCTGTGATACTTGGTTTAGTTTCTGGCCTTCCTCTGAGATAGGTGTCCCAATAATTGGGCCTCGTTTAATAATTGATTCTCCTGTGACTGGGACTCCTGTGTGATTGGTGCTGCAATGACTGACCTTCCTGTAAGTTGGGATACACTGTGGCCCACTTCTGTAATGGGTACCCAAATGACTGGCCCTTTACTGTAAAAATGTCCCAGTAACTAGTCTTTCTCTGTGATGCACACCAAACTAACTTTCCTCTGTGTAATCTGTCCGAGACAATGGTCTCCTAATTAAAGGCTGTCTCAGTGTCTAGCCCTCCTCCATTATGGATGACCGATTCACTATGTTTCCTTGGTGATTGATGATAAGTGACTGTTTCTTTGTTGTAATGTCTGCCACATTTAATAGCCTTCCTCTGTGAAGAGTGTCCCAGTAACAGGATCTCCTCCAAAATTGATGGAAAAGTGACATTACCTCCATCGTGATGGGTTTCCTTCTTCTGTGATTGTTGTCCCAATGACTGGCACTCCTACATAATGAGTGACCCAGTAACTGGACCTCCTTCAATATAGGTACCTCAGTGATTGGACTTCATCTGTTATGTGTGCCCCTTTACCTAATCCTCCTCCAAAATTTTTATACCAGTGACTCCCTCCTCTGTGAAGGTTGTCCCAATGACTGGCTCTTATCAATAATGAGTCCACAGTGACTCATTCTAATTTGTTATGGGTACCACAGTAACTTGCCCTCCTTTGAGTTGAATGTACCAATAACTAGCCCTCTTCAGTGAGGCATGGCAATGTGTTTGGCCTGATTCTGTGATGGGTGTTCCATTGCCTGACACTCCCCCATTATGGGTGCCTTGGTGAAGACCCCCCTCTGTGATGGAGCCCAAGTGACTGGCCCTACGCTGTGATGGGTGTTGCCATGACTGGTCCTCTCCAGTTATGGCTGTCAAAATGAATGACCATCCTCTGTGTTGGTTACCCTCTGAATACACCTCCCCTGTGATGGGTGCTCCAGTAACTGGACCCCCTTTGTGATGTGTGACCAGTGACCAGGCCTCCTCTGGGAAAAGTTCCTTAGTGACTGATTCTCCTCTCTGATTGTTTTCCTAGAGACAAACTTTACTCTGTGATAACTGCTCCAGTGACAGAATCTCTTGCATAAGAGTCATGCCAGTGACAAGTCCTCTTTTATGATTGGTACCCCCACTGACTTGCCCTCCTCTGTGATATGTACCCTAGTGAAAAGCTCTCTTCTGTGATTTGTGTCATAGAGACTAGCCATCCTCCCTGATGGTTGCCTTTTTATCTGACCCTCTACCATGATGTGTGCCTCAGTGACTGGTCTCCCTCTGTGAAGAATGCACAAGTGACTGGCCCAATTCTGTGATGACTGTCATAGTGAATGATCCTTTTCTGTGATGTGTATTACAGTGATAATCCCTATTCTGGGATGTGATTCTCAGTGATTAGCCTTTCTCTGTGATGCATAGCTTTTTGACTGGCATTCCTCTGTGATGGATACCCCAGTGAAAGCCCCGCCTCTTTTAAAAATGAACCAATAACTAATCCTTTCCTGTGTGCGGTGCCCCAGTGATTGGATTTCTTCTGTGATCTCTGTCCAGAGATTGGTCTCCTAATTAATGGATGCCTCAGTGACTAGCTATCCTCCAATATGGGTGCCTCAGTCACTATGCCTCCTCAGTGATTGGTGCCACAACGACTGCATGTCCTCTATAATGTGTGCTGTAGTAACTAGGCTTCTTCTATGAAGGGTGTCCTACTAACTGGAACTCCTTCATGATTGGTGCCCAAGTAATATGACCTCCATTGTGATGGGTTTCCCAGTGACTGCCCTGCCTCAGTGCTGGGTGTGTCTGTGAATGGTCCTCCTCTGTGATGCTTCTTTCAATGACAGGCCCTCCTCCATAAAGGATGTCACAGTGACTGGCCCTCCTCTAATAGGGGACCACAGTGACTAGCCCTCCTGTGTGAGGGTTGTTCCAGTGACTAGTCCTTCTCTGAGAGGGATGCCCTCATGGCTGGCTCACCTCTGCATTGGGTTCCCATTGACTGACTGTCCTCTGTTATGGGTGACCACTAACTGTACCTTTTCAGGGATGGATGACCCAGTGACTGTCCCTTTTCTGTGATTTCTGTCCCAGTGAATGACCCTCCTAAGAGATGAGTGCCTCCGTTACAATCCCTCCTTTTTGTTTTATGCATCATTAACTGGACCTCCTCTGTGATTTCAGCAATTATGACTGACTGTCCTGTGTATTTGATGCTCCAGTGACTGCTCCTCAACTGTGACGTGCACTCCAAAGACTGTCCCTTCACTATAAAGTTGTCTCAGTGACTGACATCTTTTGTGAGTTGTCTCCCAATGATGATGTCTCCTTTCCAATGGGAGACCCAGTCACTGGCTCTCATATATAATGGGTGTCACATTGGCTGAGTGTCTCTTCTGTTATGGGTGTCTCAGTGATTATCCTATTTCTGTGATAGGTGCACCATGGATTGACCCTACTCTGTGATGAGTCCCATAATTATTGGTTCTCTTTTGTGATGGGAGTCCAAGTGACTGGGGCTCCTCTATAATGGGTTCCCCAGTAAGGATTCCACATCTGGGCCAGTGACAGTCCTCAACATGTGTGCCCTAGTGTCGTGTTCTCCTCTTTGTTGGATGCTCTAGTGAATCAACCTCTTGTGTGATTGAAGCCCCTATGATTGGTCCTTCTCCACAATAAGTGCTGCAGTGTGTGACTCTCTCTCCTCTGTGATGGGTGCCTCAGTTACTAACTCTCTTGTGATTGGTACCCAAGTGACTAATCTTTCTCTGTTATAGTTGCCACAGCAACAATCAATTCTTTGTGATGTTTGTTCCAGTGATTAGTTTTCTTCTGTGAGGTGTGTCCCCCATGACTGGTCCACATTTGTAATGGTTTCCCAAGTGAATTTACCTTTTGGTAATTGTTGCCCAGTGCCTTTCCCTGTTTTCTAATGGTTGCCCTAGTTACTGACGCTTCTCAGTGATGGGTAGGCCTTTTGCTGGACTATTTTGTGATGGCTGTCATACTGACTGACCCTCTTCTCTGATAGTTGCCCTAGTGACTGGCATGCTTCTTTGATGGGTGCCTCAGACTGGTCCTCCTCTCTGATGGGTGCACCAGTGATGGGTCCTCTTTTGTGTTTGGTGACACAGTGACTGTGTCTCCTCCATAATGTGTTCCCTAGGGACTGCCCTCCACATTTATCACTGTACCAGTGGCTAGTCCTCTATTTTGATAGTTCCCCATTGACTGGTCTTCCACCATAATGCTATCGTCAGAGACCAGCCCTCTTTTCTAAACCTTGTCCCAATGACTGACATTCATCCATAATGGATGACCTTGGGACTGGACCTCCTCATTATTGGTGCCCCAGTGATTGGGTCTCTGATTGTACCCTAGTGACTGCCCCTTCACCCTAATGGTTGCCCCAGTGACTAGCCTTCCTCTGAATATTGTCCCAATGACAGGATCTCCTCCATAATGGATTCCCCAGTGACTGGAGCTCCTCTGTCATGGGTACCACAGTGATTAGCCCTCCACTTTTTTGGGTGTCCCAGTGATTATCCTCCTCTTGGGGAGTGCCCCAGTAACTAGCCTTCCTTCCTCTATAATGGGTGCACCAATGACTGGTCCTCCACTGTGATGGGTGCCCCAAGACTCTTCCTCTTCTGTGGTAACTGTCCCAGTGTCCTGTCCTCCTATGTAATGGGAGGCCCATGAATACACCTCATCTTTGATGGGTACCTAAGTGACTGGGTCTTCTTTTTGATGGGTACCCAGGAGACTAGCTCTCCTATGTGATGTGTGTCTCAGTGACTGGACCTCCTTTTAAGGGGTGTCCTAGTGACTGTCCATCCTCTGTGCTGGGTTCCTCTATGACCGGCATTTCTGTGTCATAGGTACCACAGTGACTGCACCTCCTCTGTGATTAACCCAGTGACTAATCCTCATTCATAATGTATGCCCAGGCGACTATCCCTCTTTTGTGATGTGTGCCCAGTGACTACAGTTTCTCTGTTATAGTTGGCTTAGTGAATGGCCCTCCTGTGTGATGGGTCCTGTAGTGAATGGCCCTTATCTATTGCGGTTGTCCCCATGACTGGCCCACATCCAAAATGAGAGCACCAGTTACTTGCCCTCCTCTGTAATGGATGCCTCAGTGACTGTCATTCCTCTGTGATCAGTGCAGGAGTTAATGACCCTTCATTATAGTGGTGCCCCCGTTACTGGACCTTCTCTGTATTGATTATCCAGTGACTAGTCTTCCTCTGTGATAGGCGGCCCACTTACTATGCTTCCTTCATAACGGATGATCCAGAGACTGGTCCTCCTTTCTTCTGTGTCCCAGTGAAAATCTTCTCCATAATTAGTGCCACACTGACTGGACGTCACCTGAAATGTTGCCCCAGTGTATTGCCTTCATATATAATGGGCACCCCAGTGACTAGCCCTTCTGTCTGATGAATGTCACAGTAAATAGACCTACCACAAAATTGATGCCTCAGTTGTTGAACCTCCTTTTTCATCGGTGCCTCAATTACTTGCCATCTTCTGTGATGTGTGCTGCCGTGACTAGACCAATTTAGTGATGGGTGTCCTAGTAACTGGGCCTCCTCCAAAATTGGTGCCCCAATGACTAGTCCTCCTCTTTAATAAGTGTCTAACTATCTGGAACTCCTTTATAATGGGTGACCCTGTTACTGATCGTCATCTCCAATGGGTGTCTTAGTGATTTTTTGTCTTCTGTGATGGGTGCCCCAGTGATTAGCTTTCTTCTGTGATGAATGACCCAGTTTCTGGTCCTCATCCATAATGGGTGTCTCAGAAACTGGCACTCTTCTGCTGTGGTAGTCACAGTGACCAGTCTACCTCCATAATGTGTGCCCCCATCACTAACAAACTTCTGTCATGGGTGCTGATGTGACTGTCACCCCTCCAAAATGGGTGCAGAGTGGCTCACTCTTCTCTGTCATGAGTGCCTTAGTTAACTTGCCTCTTCTGTGATGTATACATAAATGACTGGCCCTCCTCTGTGTTAGGTGCCTCAGGAACTGGGTCTCCTATTGACATATCTTTCATTGAAAAGGCCTCCTACATTATGGGTGCCCCAGTGATTTTGCCTCCTCCATGATTTGTGTCCCAGTGACTGGCCCTCCTTCATAATAGGCATCCTTGTGACTAGCCCTCCTCTTTCATGGGTGTCCTTTGACTGTGCTTCCTCTGGGATGAGTACCTCACTGACCAGCCCTCCTCTTTGCCTCAGTGACTGGGTTCCCTAATGACGTTTACTTCAGTGAAAAGCCCTCCTCCATTATGAGTGCCCCAGTGACTGCCTCTTCTGTGATTTGTGCCCCAGTGACTGGCTTTCCTTCATAATGGGTGTCATTGTAACTATAACTCCTCTGTGATGAGTGTCCAGTGACTATACTTCTTCCATATTTGAAGACTCAGTGATAAGCTGTGATTTGTGATGGCTGCCCAGTGACTGGCCCTCCTCTGTAATGGCTGATCCAGTGACTCGACTTCCCCTGTAATGATGCCACAGTGCTAAGCCCCCTACTCTTTGTAGGTGTTTTAGGGATTATCCCTCCTCTCTTAGGGATGCTCTCCTGAGAGTCCCTCTTTTGTTTTATGTGTCCCAGTGATTGCACCACCTTTATGATCAGTGCGACAATGTTTGGACTTCTATAATGGGTGCCCCAGTGATTGGCCTCTTCTGTAATAATTGTTTCAGTGACTGACCTTCCTTTATCTTGGGAGCATCTGTGACATTCCCTTCTATGTCATAAGTGTTCGAGTAACTGGCCTCTTCTGTGATTGGGTTCCCATTGAATGGATCTCCTTTGTGATAAGTGACTCAGTGGCTGTCTTTTACTTGTGTTTGGTGCCCTATTTTCGTCATTGACTGACTCTCCTCTGTAATTAGAGAACCAATGGCTGGCACTGATCTCTAATGGTCAAATCCTTGGGAATTCCACCTTTATGGGTCCCAGTGATTAGCTCTCCCCTCTGATAGATATCCCAGTGACTGTCTGTCCTCTGAGATATATGGCCCAGTGATGAACCTCATCTATAATTGGTGCCACAGTGATTGGACTCCTTTGTGATGGTTCTTGCAGTAACTAAGCCTCCTCCATAACTGTTGTCCCTGTGACTAGCACTTCTGTCTGAGGGGTGTCCCAGTGACTGGGCCTCTTCTTTGAAAAATACTCCAGTGACTGACATTCATCTGAGATTTGTGCACTAGTGATTAGCTTTCCTCTGTGACTGCTGTCCTGGTGACTGAAAATCACTGGTGGCCCAGAGTCTAGCATTTATTATGTGTGCTCCAGTGACTTGGTCTTCTTGGTGATTTGTACCCCAAACTGGCCATTCTTCATAAGGGGCACCTTAGTGACTAGCATTCCTCTGTGATGGGTGTCCCAGTAATTTCTCCTCCTTTATAATGGGTTCTTCAGGGACTAGCATCCCTTATAGGTGTCCCAGCCACTTAAATTCTTCTGAGATGGCATTACTCATAATAAATTTTTCCATAGCCAGCCTTTTTTGTGTAGTTGTCTGATTTAATGTCTCCTCAATAATGGTTGCCAGTGACAAGCACCCCTTTGTGATGTATGTCTCTGTGACTGGCATTCATGTATAATGGGTGCCTCAGTGACTGGCCCTCTTCTGTAATGGGAGTACCAGTGACTAGCCTATCTCCATGATTGGCTCCTCAGGGACTCACCCTCCTCAGTGATGGGTGCCACAGTGACAAACCATCTTCTGTGTTGTGCCTCGCAATGACAAAGCTCCTCGGTAACCTGTGCCTTTGTAGCTGACCGTCCACTGTGATGGGTGTTGCAGTGAATGGCCCTAATATCTGATGAGTATCTCAGGGACTGCCCCTTTTCTGTGATAGTAGAAGTCTGTCATAGTAACTGGAGTAACTGGTCCTCCTCTTTGATCGCTGCCCTGGTGACTGGCTCTCATCTGGAATGGTTGTCCCCGTGACTATCCTCCAAATTTGGTGACCCAGTGACTTTCCTTATTCTCCTTCATGTGCACTGGTGAGTGTGTCCTCTCTGTGGTTGGTGCCCAGTGATTGGTCTTCCTCCATGATGTTTCCCCAGTTACAAACCTTCCTCTGTGATGGGTGACTCACTGAACTTCCTTTATATTGGGTGCTCAGTGGTTTGACCTCTTTTTTAGAGGGTGTACCATTGACTAGGCCTTTTACATAATGTGTGTCCCAGCGATTGGGCCTCCCCTGTGTTTGATGCCCCAGTGACTGGTGATTACCTGTTATTTTGCCGCAGTAACTAGACATCTTCTGTAATGGGTGTCCTAGTAACTGGGTCTCCTCCAAAATGGGTGTACAAGTGAATAGACTCATTTTATGATGGGTCCCCTGTTTCATGGACCTCCTTCATAATTGAAGTCCCACTGGCAGGGTTTCCACTCTGATGGGTATCCCAGTGACTGACTCTCCTCTGTAATGAGTGCTTCAGTGACTGTCTCTCATTTGTGTTTGATGCCTCACTGCCTGACCCTCCTGTGTGATCAGTACTCCAGTGAGAGCCGTGCTCTGCAATTTGTGCCCCAGTGTCTGGAATTCATATATGATGGTTATCCCAGTGACTGGCCCTCATCTATGACTGCCATGCCAGTGACCGACTCTCATCTATAAACTGTGTCTCAGTGATTTGGCCTAATCCATAATTGGTGCTCCATTGATTGAGCCTCCTTCATGATAGGTGTCACATTGAATGATCTTTTTCCAAATGGGACAACAGTGAATAGCCT
>CAUYQG010084479.1:0-56832 GCA_963574415.1 Tarsius wallacei | reverse complement strand
TCGCCCAGACTGGAGTGCAGTGGCCGCTCCCGGCCACCGCAGTCTCGACCTGCTGGGCTCCGGCGATCCTTCCGCCTCAGCCTTCCGAGTAGCCGGAATGACAGGAGCGCGCTACCACGACCAGCTAATTTTTTGATTTATTGTAGAGATGAGGTCTCGCCAAGTTGCTCAGGTGGGTCTCGAACCTGCAGGCTCAGGCAATCCACTCACCTCGGCCTCCCAAAGCGCAGGATTACAGGCTGAGCCACCAAGCCTGGCCAGCTAAGTATTTTAATTCAATCTTTACAGTTACCCTGGGAGATAAGCACTACTCTTACCCCTTTAACCTGACAAGGTGCTGAGCAGTTAGGTAACTTGCCCAAGGTTCCACAGCTGACAAGTAGAAGTGCCTGAATCCAAAGTGAAGCCAGGGCCCCTATCTCCTGCCCTACTCTGCCTTTCC
Source organism: Tarsius wallacei (assembly GCA_963574415.1). Taxonomy (NCBI): domain Eukaryota; kingdom Metazoa; phylum Chordata; class Mammalia; order Primates; family Tarsiidae; genus Tarsius; species Tarsius wallacei. Next base: position 56,390 of record CAUYQG010084479.1, on the reverse strand, counting down.
CTGTTACTCAGTATCCACTCATGCTGCAGGGGTGTGATTACCAAACTCAACCCGGCATCTTGATGGCTGAATTCATTCCAGGGAGCCTCCAGAGGGACCAGGGCGGGGGCAAGGGGTCTATGTATGGGCTACTCGTGCAGCTTATAAAATCCCCTTCTATCCCTCGGAACACCACATCAAATGTGATGTGATCTTGCCTCAGTTTCCAGACAGAGGTGGGCTGTAGTCTTTATAATTCTGATCTCCTTTGTTGTAGATTCTCTTGGCCTATGTTCCTGATCATGCTTTCTGGTGACACCTCTGGAGTTCCTCTGTTTGACTTGACTGGGGAGAGGCTTCCTCCACAGCATCTCTAAGACCCTATCGAAACTCCCACATTCATGTTTCCAGCCTTGGCTCTCTCCAGAGAAACCAGAGAACCAGGATAATATGGCTGGGCCCCTTGAGAAGACAGAGGAAAGTGTCCCCAGAGTCTCCCCCACTCCCATCACTCGCCCCCTCCCTCTCTTGTTGAGATGTCTCACACTTGCATTCCCACTGTGCCAGACAGCAAACTTCCTGCTCTCCAAGGATTCTGTGAGTCAATGCCACTGGCCTCTTTTCCATTCTTGAAAGGGGACCCTGATTTTCACAGCCTGCTGGTGTATTTATGTTCCTTTGAAGCCCGATAGTGAGCCTGTGTTTTTCAAGATAAAGGTATTTAATTTCCTTGGAGTTCACCAACCACCTTTTTGTCTAGCAATTGTTCTGCAAAGACTTTGGTAATCCAATCTCCTGGAATTGGGATGCCGGCATCTGTGAGTGGCTAGCGATATTTCTTTTTATAGGAGCTGAGTGAGAAAATAAATAAAATAAGTGTTTTTGAAAAGAAAAGGCCGAAGAAAATGAAACAGCTTGGAATGAAGCCTGCTTGTTTTTGTAATCTCCAGTCTTCCACAGGATCGGCCATTTCATTTTTCAAGGGTGTAGGAAGGTGGATGGTCACCAAGCGACACTCAGGGAAAGTCAGAGGGGTTGATGAAGCAAAGGGGCAATGTGGTGGCTCTTACCAGAGCCAAGTAAGACCTGGCAAAAAGACTCGGGATTGGTGGCATCATCCCAATGTTAGGATTCTTTTCTGGAATTTGGCAGTGATGTTTGAGCTGTAATATTGGATTAGAAGTGGGGTAAGCACCAGCTCCCTTTCTCTGAAATTTCTCGCATCTTAATAGGATAACAAAGTAGAAAAGGATTATGTTATACACTGGCGCATTGTTTGGTACATTCTAATTAAAACCAAAGTGCCTATAGCCACTCTCAGTTTCAGAGGTCTCTGAGAAAAGGACCCTCATAGTTCTCTTCACCTCCATCCCTCTCTGCCTGTTCCTTATTCCTCGCGTTCCTTTAGGCACACGTGAAAACCATATGATTCAAATTATATAAAGAAAGATCACCAGAAGCCACTTTGGAAAGCAAATGAAAACTACTGCCCTCTGTTCCATTTGAGACACAAGGAAAAAAAATGTTCTTGTGGCTCAATTCTTGGTGGCCATTTAAAGACTTACAGGAAGAGGTCTTTTGGGTCAGGCTGGCTCTGAGTCCCTTGAGCAGTGAATTATATACCATAGTAAGTCTGAGGGCTAATTTGCCAGAGAGAGATCAAGCAATGGCATCCCCTATTTCAGGCTAGTGCTTCTTGCTTGGCTTGAAGGAGGTCACGTAGACTTTCACTTGGCCAAGAAGCCTTTAAGCCTCTCTGAGTAATGTTTTCTTGGGCTCTGGCCATGGCAAAAATGGGGCCACCATATTAAACTGGCACTAGCTGCTGTGGCTGGGATGGCAGCCGAGACCCTGGCTTTCATAGTGATTTGCATAGCATCTCCCAGACAGCCCACTCGAGCATCGCCTCTTATTAATACAGCTCACCCTCTTGTTCCAAAAGAAAGACAAGTTAACACTGGCTGGCTGAGAGGACTCAGACATCTTCTGAAGCATTTGGGACCTGGGCAGGATGGCTTCCACTGTTTATTTTCCCTTTCATCTGTTCTGTTCTCTTCTTTGTGCCAGGGAACATTTGGTTCCAAAGTGCAGTGGAGAGAGGCCTCCTGTTCACTTCTTCCCATCTTTCCCTGGAGGCTGATCTCCCTCTCTGACTCCCCTCTCCCTTCATCCTGGACTGTGTTGTGGGGTCAGTCTCCCTGAAACTCTGTGAAATCATCAAAACCACTGTGGAATGGGGAAGAATGTTCAAAGCCAACAACTGCCAAAATTATAACTTTATATTTGTATTCTTCCTCAAACCTCCATTTGCATCTGATTGCCAAAAACACAGAGACTCTTCAGTAATCTCAGGTTTAAATTCAGTTGGATCCAGTGTTTTTACCACTTCCCCTTCTTCCCAGAATATATTTCAGGTCTGAGATTGGGAAGGAGGACTGTTATGTGTCACAGCCTGAGGGTGTGGATAGGCACCGGTCTTATGCTGGATTTCACTTAGGATTCAAATGTGCTTGGCTAGGGCCTAGGAAAACTCGAGCCTTTCACTGAGTCCTCTCTGCCCTCAGTCCCCCTGTGCCATCTCTTATTCCCCATTTCACTGTGGCATGGCACATATTTCTGGCATTTCCTGAACTCCAGAAGCATGCAAAAATCTCTTTACAACTCTTGGAATCCCCGGCTAATTCTAGGAATGACATCTGCCACTCTCCAACTTCCAACAGGCTAGGGACTGGCTGTGTCTGAGTGTGTCCTTTTTTGCTCAAAAGTTCCTGTCCTGGCCAGGGCATCCTTTCGTCTGGTTTGCAGACTTGGTGGTCTGGCTCTTCTACTTTTTTTTCTAACTTGTACCATCAACTCTATGGCCAGCTCTCTCCAGGTATTCATCTTTTGTCTTCCAAAATAATTATTTAGCATATCAAAACCTCACCTTCCAAGAATATTGTCTCTGCTGTGAGTTGTGAGAAATTATTTTGGAATTTAAAGCCAAGACTTTGTTTCTTCCAGGACAGTGACTGTTCCCTGGACCATGAATGCCACTAAGAGCTCAAAGTCTTATCCCACAGCACCTGCTTTCCTTGTGCCACATCTCACCCTAGGACCTTTGATAACTAGTGTCAATTCTCCCATACCCAGTCCAGGCACTGGTGTTCCTTGCAGTCTGGCAAAGCTATGGCATGATGATGGGACATCTTCCTGGGACACTGATTTTACTTAGAGCGTGGGTGGGAAAAACAGTTTTACATTAAGTAAACATGCCCACATTATGGAGTAAGATGCAAAATCCTCATATACTTTTAGGACAAAACAGAAGACTATAAGGAAACTCCAAGCAGGTGGGCGGCTTTAGATGATGTCCCAGATCCTCAAGAGCTCACATTCAGTCTCCTCTGCTATTGGTTCCACCCATGAAAAGGTGTGGCAGACTTGTTTGCAGTCCAAATACCTTGGTCCAGTTTTCAACACCCTCTGAACTCCAGCCTCATCCTACTTATTCAAGCCAAGTTCTGAGTGTGACACCTGTGCTCCACGACAGTCCTAACACAAGACTCCTGAAGGGTGCTTCCAGGTCCCGGCCATATGTCCCTGTAAAGCCTTCCCTGACCATTCCTCAGAATTCATCACTTCCTCTTCTGGGCTTCCTGACACTTTCTTTATGCCTCTATTAAAGCACTCGTACAGCCGTGGCTCAGCCTGTAATCCCGTGCCTTGGGAGGCTGAGGTGAGTGGATTGCCTGAGCCCACGGGTTCGAGACCCGCCTGGGCAGGCGAAACCTCATCTCTACAATAAATCAAAAAAATTAGCCGGGCGTGGTAGCGCGCACCTGTAATTCCGGCTACTCGGAAGGCTGAGGTGGAAGGATCGCCGGAGCCCAACAGGTCGAGGCTGCAGTGGCCAGGAGCGGCCACTGCACTCCAGTCTGGGCAATCGAGTGGGACTCCAACTCAAAAAAAAAAAAAAAAAGCACTCGTACAGTGCGATCATATTAACAACTCTCTGTCCTCTCTCTAAGTTTTAATCCTCTTGAGGGCAGGGCCACGTCATATTCCTTTTTGTAACTTCAGAGCCTCTCACAGTGCCTGGTATACAGTGGTTTATGATGCTGTTTGCTGGTAGCAGTGGGATCTACACGAATACTTTCTGTGCCAACCCTGGGGGTACTGGGGCTTCGGTTTGGGAGGAAACAAACATAGGATAAGGGTGGAAGTGGTTCCTAGTCAGAAGGTGCTTGCCCATTCATTCATTCCTTCATTCATTCATTCACTTATTTAATTGTTCATTCTTTCATTAAGTACGGATGCCGGTGAGGCACTGAGCACTGGACACAGCAGTGGATAAGACACAGTCCCTGCCCTTGAGTTGCTTTTTGTCTGTGGGGGAAAATGTCAAGAGACACCAAATAAATGTCCTACTGTTGACTTCTGAAGAGCTATTCAGCTTTAAGGAGCACAGGATAGATGGACATATTTGCAGCTTGTGGATACCATTCAGATCTCTCATTAATTGCTCCTTCAGGTTTAGATTTGGGGATAAAATGAGTTGCCATTTCCTTTGTGCCAGGCGCTTTGCTGAGTGCTTAACATGATTTATCTCATTGAATCTTCACAACAGTCCTGAGAGGTGGCTGTGCTATTATTACCCCTTTGCTTTCCAGAGGAGGAAACTGAGTCTCAAAGACATTTCATAGTGTCCATTATAACAAGGGCATCTTATTATATAGTCCATTTAACCCAACGCCCATGATTTCGAACCCTATCAAAACTGCCTTGGGGAAGAGAACCATCTAGCAGCTGTCAGTAGAACAAGCAAGCATGCAGAAGGGTAAAAGTTTAACGAGTTAATGAGTGTCACTCTTGGGCAGTGAGAGGAGTGGGAGAGGACGATGGTAAGCATCTATAGACTTTGGGCAAGATCTGGAATGCGAGAGAGATGGTCTAACTCAATTCCCCATGTGAAGGCTGCCAGGCACCCAGACCCTGGATCCCCATCCCTGCACCTGCCAATCGTGCTCTCCTCCCTCTGTTCCTCCACGGGGGTGAACTAGAGACACAAACCAACCCACATGAGCAAGCACACCAAGGGGAAGGTCCTGTGGCCAGTTTTAGGGCTCATGTATGAAAGGGGGGACTGGAGAGACCAGCTTAACTCAGCAGAGAGTCTCAGGAAGAAATGAGCCCCAAAAGACCAAATGGGACCAGGTTTTAAAAGGAAAGGAAAGTCCAGGAAACCCCAGATTAGTAGGTGGAGGAGAGGAAAGAGACTTGGGCTGATGGGAGCTTGCAGCCTAGACCTGGTGGGTTAACAGAAGGAGCCTTTGGAGGGTGTCTCTCCAGCCTCCCTCTTCTCCAGCCTCTCTGTGTCACCGCACACATTTAGTCAGCTGTTCAGAGCCAGGAATAACTGACAGGAGAGTGGAGAGTTCTGGGTGCAAAGGCTATTCAAAAATGTAATTCCAAGCACAGTCTCATGCGTCACATTAGCATGGCCCAGGAGAACACAGTGATTGGAAGCTTTCGCCAGCAAGCACTAGCTTTCATCACACACATCCCACAGACATTGAGCACCTACTATGTCCCAGGCTCTGAGAGGAAGGCTTCAATCTTCAGAAGTGAGGACTAGACCTGACCTTTTTTTCTCTTATCTAAATTTCTAACTAAGTCTCGGGAAACACCTGAAAAAGACTCACTAGACAGGGTTTTATTATCCTATTACCCTATATTCTAAAAAGTCTGTTTCCAACCTGACGCTGCCATAATACCACATAACAAAAAAAGAAGGAAATCAAATTATTTTATGGTCCTGCAAAGCCATCTCTTGGGGGCTCCCAAGGTTCCAGGAATCTTGTAAGACACTTTATCTATCCTCTCTGAAGTATGCCACATATAGGACTTCATCTACATATCAACAAACCTGGAGTTTTCTGCCCCCTTAACAAAGCATCTCCTCTACTGATTTCCAAAATTCCCTAGATAGGAACTACAAATTACCTGTCAAGAAATCTTTGAATCCACTTATGACCTGCAAGCCTCCACCGGGAAATGTCCCTCTTTCCTGGGCCAGACCAATGAAAATCTCACATGCATCCCTCCTCAAGGTGCTTATCTGCCTGCAATGCCCTCTTCCTGGTCTCTGCCTACTTAGGTCCTGGGCATCTTCACAATCCAGTTCATTCTATCCAACCCACAAACGGGTCCTGACACTCTTCTCTGTACTCCCCGGTTTCTTCTTTCTCTGAACAAATAGAGTTAATCTCTTTTAAACACTTCACCCCCAGTGTTTCATTGTAATTTGGCTAGTACCTAGAATTGTTTGCTAATCACTTTTGGTTTCCTTTCCAGAAGTCACTTTAAAAGCCTTGATGGTAGGCCTGTAGTGCTTTCCTACTCTCAGGTTACGAAATGGTGTCTTGGGACCCCTCACTGTCACTCAACATATCCCTGTTGATCGAATGTGGCTGGCTGACCGTTGAAAATAACTCCCCTGCAGACAGCTAATGGAATCAGACTGCCCTGACATTCTGTGAGTGGCACAGCATGGCACTAGAGTGCAGATCAATAACAGCTGTGATCTACTGGGCCCAATGATGAGCCAAGCTCCAAGCTCCATGCTATTTCATCCCTTCTTCACAATAGCCCTACAGTGTGCTGGTTCCTGCGCTCATTTTACAGATAAAGAGATGAGGACTCAGCAGCGTTAACCAACGGCCTTAACTCCCAGCTTCGCAACTGGTAGAGCTGGGATGGAAATGAGGTCTGCCCACGCTCAGTGTTCACCGGTGTCCCCTGCCTTCCCCATAGCCAGCCCTGGCCTTTGGGGAGTGAAGAGCCAAGAAGTGTGTGTCCTTATTGGGTTCCTTTGAGGGCAGAATTTCCTTTAAATTATACATATTTTTAAAACTTGCTCCATAGAGCCATATTCTTGAGACTTCTCCTTGCAAGACAGAGATTCACATATAGACGCTTAGAAACACATAGTTATTCATTCACTGTTTCATCATGGACAATCACTCATGCTGAACAGAAAAGGCAAGCACATGATATCCTTCATTTTTTTCCTTGGTGGTCTTCCTAAGGGAGAGCGTGCACAGGTAAACCTGTTGCATATTTTAACAAGGTTGTTGTCAATTACTAGGGTGACCACATGATTTATTACCAGGCCATTTTGGGAATGAAAGTTATCTACCAAAAGACATTAACTGACCTACAACAGACGGAATCAGGGCTATCCTGGGCAGACCAGAATATGTGTCCCCCCACCCCCAGAAAATCCTGGGTGCTCAGGGACCCTCAGCACACCTCAGTTGCACGTTTCAGTTAGTAACTGCTTTCAACTCAGCCCAACTTAACATTCACTCATTTATTCAATAAGATATCCATGTGCTGGGCCCTGTGGAAAGCCCTGTGAAGAAGACAAACCCTGTCCTCCTGAAACTGACATTCTAGTATAAAGTAAATAAATAAACATAACACCAGGTAGATGAGGTCTGAAAAGGGAAGCAAGGCAGGGTTGTGGTGATGGGGAGGAGTGTAGGGTGGGAGTGAAGACCTCTCTGAGGGGAGCTTCCTCAGGAAGGTGGGAGGGAGAAACAGGTACACAGGCCCTGGGGTACAAGAGCCAACGGGAGTCTTGGGGAACAGGAAGACAAGGAGGAAGGCGGGGAAGATCACAGAGCGCCCTGAATTTTATTCCCAGTGGGATGGGAATGCATTGGAAGGTCTGTGCAGGGAATTGCTCAATTGGATTTGCATTTTTAAAAAGGCTCACTCTGGCCAATAGTGGAGAATACAAGAATGGGAAAAGGAGACGAGACTATTATGATGGCACAGGTGTGAGATGATGGAGCCATGGGCTATGGCGGAAGTGGTGGTGCTGGGGTCAGAGGTGGTTGGATTTAGGAGACATCATGGAGCAGAGCCTCTAGGACCCGTGAACCAGGTGGCCATTGGGTGCCTACAATACACAAGGCCCTGAGACAGAACTGACCCCCAATAGCCCAGCCAAGTCCTGCGTTCCTTCCCAGGCGTGTTCTCAATGTGTCCCAGAAGTCATTACCTGAACCTGAATTTGAACTCCCCAAATGCAAACATGAGAAACAAGTAGCTTTGGTCCCCTAGGGCGGGAGGGGGAAGGCCCTGAACATCCTTACCTTTAGCTCTGTGATCTTCCTCCTTGGGGCATTTTCCCCCTTCCCACCATTTGCGTTTCAGGATCTCCAAACGGTTGTTCTCCTGCAGCTGGAGAATGGCCAGATCAAACTCGTCCCGGAAAACCGAGCCTGCAGGGTCACAGGAGAGCCCAGGGTGTGAATGCCCTCTTACGCATCCTCCGCTCCCTTTCCCTGGTACCTCCTCACCACTCTGCCTGCTTTAGCCTCAGAAGGGGACACAGACACAGCAGGTGGGGCATGCCCATGGCACCACTGAGCCTCCTCTGGGGAGAGGCAGGATTCTCAGTCTTTTCTACTTCTCTTCTCTCCACACTGACTGGCACATCCAGCCCATAGCCCAGACCCCAGGATGGGTCAAGTAATGGCTTTCCAGGCTGTTGTGTCACGCCACCACCCCCACACCACTGGCACCACCTCTTCCTAAATTAAAAAGATTATCTATCCAGGTTAAATGACCTGCCAACCAACACACAGAAAGCTGGTTGCAAGGCTTACTATCTTCCTCCAGGATGCCAAAGTTTGTGTTTCTGTGGTGCGAACCTCGTAGCCAGTTGTCTAATCTCTACTTTATTTAAATTAATTTCTCAGGCACTTGTAGTTCTTACTCCATTACACCAGACAGTTGTTTATCCAGAGCAGCCCTCAACCAATGAGAGAAGCCATCACTGAGTAGGATGGAAGCCTCCTCTTGTCCACCCATGTGGAGAACCAGTCACCACATGTCCCCAACCTCAGGCCTGCCCGCTGAGTGTACCAGAACCCTCTGGCTCACCCATCACCCCATTTCCCCATTCCTCCCTCCCTCCCTCCGACTTCTAACAGAAGGCCTTTTTCTGTTCAGTGCAATTCTTTTTACATTTTCTAATGGAATATGGTCAAGGAGCTTTGGTTCTAGAATTTAGGTTTAATCACAAAAACAGGCTTAAATGAAACCATGGAAAGCTCAGTGTCCCAGCACAGGCTGAGGCCTGAGATCATTAAGTAAAAGCTGCCAAGAGGCTGGAAAACAAGTAAGCTACACAGTTTCCTTGCTCAAACTCTGCGAAGGTCTGATGTGGACAGATGTCCCAGAGAAGAAAGGCTATGGTGAAGGATCGGGCAGAAGCCTGGAACAAACAGACGAGGACCTCTCATTTTAATGTGCACCAGAATCCCCTGGGGATTTTGTTGAACAGTAGATTCTGATTCAGTAGGTCTGGGTTGGGGGTGGTGGTGCTAAGATTCTGCATTTCCAACAAGCCCCGAGGTGATGTCCCAAGGTGGGCCATGGGCCTCACTTCGAGAGGCAAGGAACTAGATAATTTCCCAGGCTTCTTCCAACTGCAACAGCCCACAGCTCCATGGTAAAAGCTTCCCTACTATAGATACAATCACACTCGGACAAGCAAACCCTATGCCTGCAGTACGGAATGTATCTGTGTAACTGATTTGGGTGAGCATCAGCAGAGCCTAACACAGAGTAGGTACTTAATACACATCTGCAGTGAATGGATACATGAACGGGCTGCTTAACAGATGTTAGGGAAGTGAGACTAACGAACACTCCAGATTTGGAGACAACAGACCAGCCCAGCAAGGCATTCCAACAGTTTCAAGGCACTTTCAACCCAATCTCACAACACACCAGGGATCACATGGAAGGACTGTTTCGCTTACACCATGGTTGCCTCCATAGCATCTAAGCAACCTGATTAATTTTCCATCTTGTTCCATGTTCTGTTTCTCTTAATTTTCCTGGGTCCAACCACATTGCTTATCCTATAGTCACGCCCTTACCTTCCACTTAAAAAACAATACACCTGCTTGATAGATTCCCCAGCTGCATCTAAATCCTGTCTCATTAATAGACTGTGTAATGTTCCCAGCCTCAAGTGAGAACCTGGGGAAGCCCTCCATAGACCTTCCTGTTCAGCTGGTGGGACTCATTGGCAGCCTGATCTGGTGAGTGACTTACTGGATTTGGAGACAAGCATCCTAGCCTCAAGTCCAGCTTCTTTACCTTGGAGAGGGTAGCCCATCTTCTCTGAATCTCAGTTCTCTCCTCTACAGAATGGGAATAACCACACCTATCTCTCTGGGGGAAGGGGGGACATTTTGGGGGAAGGGGGGACATTAAATGAGATAACACATGATAATAGCATCGTGTCAGGTAAGAGAACAAACACACTTCCCTCCATATTTTTTTGGTTATTGATGAAAATTTCTAGAGTTATGATTTGTTACCTCAACTCTCTAGAGTTTTGTTCCATGAAAACTTTTGAAGTGTTTGTCATTTAGGTTAAATTTCTTAAGTTGTCTAAATATTATAAAGGTGCACCTTAAGTTCATTTTGTGGTTCATGCCACTATCTTGAAGCAAAATGTCAGTCAATAAATTTCTCAAAGAGGCCCTCAATCTGCAATACTAGTGGACATCAATGAAATATGAGAGTAAATAGAGGGAGCACAGGTTTACAAGTGCCCTGAGGGAGGCCTCCAGTTTGTAGAACTGCTAGTGTCAGAGTTTACAGTGTTCAGGAATGAACCATATTATTGCCTATGTTCATTTGCTTGGTTTCTGATCAATATTTAAGAAGTCATCAGCTTTTATCAAATAACATAGAAAACTATGTAAAAGATGAGAAGAACATTCACCGCCCCCCCACCCCCACCCCAGACAGGCTAAGTGTGAGACACTGAGGTAAACACCTGACCAGATTATCAGGTTAAATCTCACAATAACATTGTGGCATAGGTATTAGAAGCCTAAACTTATAAATGAGATAACTGGGACTCAAAGAGGCTAAATAACCCATCTAAGGTACCCAGCCAGTAATCAGGATGCATTTCTGGGTCTGTCTGACTCCAAGTCCATGTTCTTTACACTCTGCAGGTATAAGTGAATTCTGTAATTTATAGAGATTTGAGTTAAGGTAAAAATCAATAGAAGGGATGTGTAATAGAGCTACAAAGATGTGCATACTATATATCGACTTTCTCACATGATCTGATGGCCTCAATTTCTGCTTCTCCAAGCTCTGTTGTCTTGTGCAAGAACAACCATACACAGCAGTGGTTTTCAACAGTGTGTGCATGCGAACAGGGTTGGGGAATGCATGTCAGAATCACCTGGGGAATATTTTCAGACCCACTCCACAATCACAACAGCAGCTAAACATGTTCTCCCTTTGTCTTCTGGTGGAGGAGTCTACCAGCAGGGGACGGCCCAAAGTGTGAAAATCCTTTAAAAAGCACAGCCAGCATACCTTTCTGGAAGCCAGACCTCTCTACCCTCCCAGAACAAAACTGGATAATACTTAGTCAGCAGGCCGAACACTAGGTCTTTTCTGCCCCTTCCCAGTTGCCCACACCGACGCGGTGTAGATAGATCAGTGAAATCCACAAATAATTTGAGAGCTGTCTCATCTAGTTATGTCCCCTTTTGCAGTGATCTTTTCACTGGGGACACTAACTGACAGCAAAATTAATCCATTTGAAGTTTAACATCTCATCCTTCTTCCCACCACTAGTAGAGATGCTTATCAACGGAGAAATGGCCAACGGGCAGGAACCAAGGGAAGAGAGGAACAAAAGGCCTAACGTATCCACGAAGGGCATCAGTATGCCCTTTAGTAAGTAGGATTAGCCCTTTTAAAATTAATCAATTAATAACGCATCAACTAGCTCTTTGATAATTAAGGATCTAGCAGTGATCTCTGGTTCCTGGAAGTATGTGGGTTTGCTTTGTTTTTAAACCTTTAGAATGCCCATCTAAAGTCACTGTTAAGCTGGTCCTCACAACAGGGGTTACTGAATTCAGTGCTACCCTGACCCTGTCTGGATGAAGCTACCCAAAGAGGCTGTTCCTCTCCTGCATACCGACTGGCATGCCAATCCCATAGCCCTTGGTGTCCAGCAGGCCCCCAATCTGAGTGAGGTTGCAGTTTCGCTGCCGATAGTACTCATTCATGGTGGACTCCAGGAGGAAGGCGTAGTTGGAGTTCAACACCCTGGCGATTCCCTCCTCTGTGCTCTTCACAAACACACTTGGCTGCTTGGAATACATGTAATTCCACATGCGCTGGTAGGTCTGGTAGCGGGAATTCTGGGGAAAGAACAAAAGGAAGCAGAATTGGGAAAAGAGGAAGGAAACGCTGGGTTTAGAAGTGAGGGGATCAACGTGGGCCTTTAAACGCTGGCCCTCCTGCTATTCTATCTCCATGACAGTCAAGAATGTGTTCCCTTTCTCTTTCTCCTCCCAAGATGTTCCCTGCCATTACTGAATGGCAAAGGAAGAAGTTGTGCCTTTGACATCTTTTGCAGAAAAATGAGAACACAACAGGGCCCTAAGGCATCGTAAATTCTGCCACTGGCTTGATCATCGGCTTTGCCTCATCCGCCCTAGAGAGGTCTTCCATTGTCAACCTCTATTTTCTGGTAGAATAACTGAAATTCTGGTTGTGTCCTTTCATTGTCCCTCAGGTTGGGGCAGTGAACTCAAGTTCACTCAAGACTTACAGAGACACCATCCAAAGAATCGGTGCCAGCTATTTTCTATCCACCTTAAACCAGCTGATCAATTACATAGCCAATACCATCTTCCGCTTTACAAATAATAAGAGAGACTTCTGGGGGTCTCTCCAAGCCCCTTGTTTGCATGATGACTTCACTGTTCTCTGAGCCAAGAGGCACTGAGACTTGTATGGAAAACAGAAAACTACAGGCATTGGGCTTGGTTCATGTGAAAATGAACTTCTTGGACATTAGGTTGGTTAGACCCCTATAAACTCCAGGGGAAATCTGCTTCCCTAGAGATCTTGAAGCACAGGAAAACTACTATTCCATCTGGCCTGGCTCTGCCAGCCTTGGTGATCAATCAATTTTTCTGTCAGTGAACACACCATTGTGGCAGGGCCTTCTTAGCCTTGCAAGAGAAACCCAAAGAAGCCAACAGAGTCCCTATCTGATGCCTATGTAGTCTAGATTCAATGAAGTCAGTTCATCTTAATCTAGTGTTCTTCAAACTTCAGCCATTTGTGTATTATTTTAATCTTGCTCTAAGTACTACCTGCAAAATTAAACTCACTTTGAAAAATTTAAATGCATATGCAGGTTTGATTCACTGCATATACCCTTTTTTCTAATGCCCATTAAAATAAACATGACACTATCACAATTAAAATATAGTTCCACAACATTGTACCTGAAGTCATTTCAAGTGCCACCCATCATTCGTGTACAAATTGGGACAGGCTAATATTAACCTGAAATCCTTTTGAGATCTCATTCCAGGGGTATTTTGTGGAGTAGGAGAAAAATAAACCCCATGTGGACCTCCAAACTAAATGTTCAAAGGAGATAATGAGATGAGAAGAGATGTTTTTATCTCCAGCAGACAAAGATCTCAACTTTATTCTGCCCAACTCCTGATGCTGGTGAGCAACCAAATGGGGTTTACTTGGAAGAAGGTCATGCTGGAGCCTCCGTGAATTGTGCCATACTCAATGGCGGTCTGGTCAGCCAGGTCATCCACTGACTCAATGGGCACATCCATGCGCTGCACGGTCAGGAAGGCTGCCAGGTTGGCCGTGTAGGATGAGATGATGATCAGCGTGAATGCCCACCTATGTAGGAAAAGACCAGGACGTCATCATTGCCCGGGCACTCCCAGGAGTTTTGGCCCCCATCCCCCGTCCTGCTGTGACCCGGGGAGAGACCAGGTGTCTCTCTCCTAAAGGAGCTCTCAGCTTAGTGGGGGAAGAGAAAGGAGGCAGGGCATATGATGTCAACAGAAATGAATTGAGTTTGTGAGCACTGCCTGGAAGAAGACAGGTGATTTTTTTCTTTTGCCTAAAGAAGGTGATTATTGGGTTGCTATTCAAAAGAGGTGTAGTCCATGCACATGAGATAGCTTTGGAGACTATGAGATATGGGCTAGTGAATGAGCTATGGGCACCAGTTCTGAGGGATCTGTTCAGAGCCAGAATTGGGACAGCCTCCCTACCTTTCATGCTAAAGTCAGTCTTCATATGTGCATCCTTGTGTACTGAGCACCTACTAGGAGCTATGTCCACTATCTCACGTAATCCCTACAGTTCAGAGAAGAAAAATTCTTACCTCAATTTTATAGGTGAGGAAATTAAGATTCAGAGATGTGTAGTACCCTGCCAACTAACACACTGATCAAAACCAGTTCTATCAATTGTAGCAGCAGCAAATCTTTAATGAAGACTAACTGGCGAAAAGCATCTTGGAACTGCTGAAAAATTTAGAAAACTACTTTTACGATGGCCATGCTATTTCAAACTAGAAGATTGTTTTATTGAGTAGATAGAACTCATTTTAAATTAGAATAATTTTGCAACTCAGGCAGCATATATGCTAAAGCCATCACAAACAGTTTGTTCACTTGAGTAGGTTAAACAAGCCTTCTCCCATCTGGTCAGCAGTATGAATCTGCATCTCAATCCCAAGAGGTTCAAAGACAGTGCTAAGCACAGTTTAGGTTGGAGAATCACAAATTCTGAATCAGTGGAGTCTGAATCCACGAGGCTTTACCCATTATGAAAACACTGCCAACTAGTGTTTGCCATGGGACTCAGCAGCTGGCAGCTGCTAGGAGGATTTTCAAGAGAAGGCGATCCCATTGCCCCTTCTGCCATCCTGATCAAGAACTCCTGCTGGCTGCCTCTCCAGGAGTGAAACAGCAGGGCTACCCAATGACTCGATGGCACAGCCACAGGCCAGACCACCACTGAGATGAACTGGATTTTAGTTCTGGCTTTGTCAGCTTCCACCTGTGAGACCGTGGGAAAAGCCACATGTCTTCTCCGAACTCATTTATGTGTCTAATAGATATATGGGGACAATAATGCCTGCCTTTGGAGAGTTGTGAGATCAAATGAGGTAATATGTCACCAGTGATCAGTAATCTGCAAAGGACTAGACGGGTGTGAAATATAGAGAAATGTGTAGAGAGAGACCCTCAGACTGAATACGGGATGAAAATCACCTGGCCACCTCCTTCCTGCCCTCCCTATCTGTGACCTGTAAGTGTCAGGCGTCCCTCCATGCTCAAAACCTGCTTTCCTTGCTCCTGCCTCAGCTCTCCCACTCTGTTGGAAGGTGCTTCTCATGACCATCCCTGGGAAGAGGCCCGGGGGTGGGCAGACCCCAGGAGGAAGCTGGTGCTCTGTACCGTTCAGCTGCATTGGTTAAGTGTCATCGGCTAATGAGCCCTGGGTGTGGACCTGACTTCAGAATTGGCTGGGAAGTTGACTTCAGAATTGCCATGGCTACATTCTGGCATCTGTTCCAGCCTGGGTGGCTGCTTAGGTCACTGGTCACAAGGGAATGGGTCAGAGAGTGTACCTGGCTCAGTGCAAGCCCGTCGACTCTGCTGAGACAGTGAATGAAGCCACAATGTCTCCAGAGGGGCCAGTGGAAGATTGCTCCTGTGTCTCTTGTAAAGCTAGCATTCTTGTGAGTGATGTGGAATGTTCTATCACTCACTCTGGGTGAGGAGGCCAAGGTAGGCTGCAATGGCCCAGTCTACCGATCTCCTACTCCCCCAGAGAACTAACCAAATCGAAGCCCTTTTTTAATAACTTAGGACTCTTAGGGCAGAGGGCACACTCACAACCTGGGGTCAGGGACTGGTGAAGCCTTGTCATGTGACTCACCAGTGCTGAGCCCCTTCATACCTGCTCTGGAATACAGTAACCAAGTCACCTGGAGCCAGCTGTATAAGGCAGTGCTGAGTCCTTGGACTGAGGACAGGGCAGCCTGCAGGACGGCTGGGTCCTGGAGGACGGATTCCTTGCGGTGGGGGCAGGGGGGAGGGCTGACGGGTAGACAAAGCAGGCAACGGGGCCCTACCTGCACCCATGGGAAGGAGCACCCTCTGGAAGGAGAAGCCTCAGGGAGAAACAGGTCAACACCCCCAGCTCATGTCTGCTCATCTCCCAGGGCTTCTGCCCGGATTTCCTGAATTTTGAGGGAGCTCCGTGACTGTCCCTGCCGAGAACATCCCTTCTCCCTGGGGGCCTGAGTCCCCTGTTCTCCATGTTGATCTACTCATTGACTTCTCTGCACTATCTGGTGACTATCAAGGTAAGCATCGTGCTCAAGTGGTTTAAATCCTACTATATTGTTTATCAGGGAAAATGGAAACCCCAGACAGGAAGGGGTCAGTGTCCCAGCTGAGCCTTCACCTTCCTGACAGCCCCAGTTCCAGTGGCTCCTCCAGTAACTCTGTCTAGGCCACCCCTCTGTCCCAGGCACCAGGACCCAAGGGTGGAAACGCCCTTTTCCTTTTCCTTTGGCTAAATAGGCTGAGAAGAAGGGGAGGGGACCAAGGCCCTAAGTCCTGTGTGCTGTGGCAGCTAAAGCTGCAGCGGATATTTGAAAGAGGACCAAAAACTTGAGCTCTGCAAACTTACCTCCCTAGGCCATACATATATATATGTATGTTTTCATTTGCCCCCATAATCATCTAACAATTATTAGTCCACACATTTACATTGCACTTTCAAGTTTTCAAAGAGCTTTCCCACACTTGAATCGTTTGCCCAACTTTGAGCAACTAAAAGTTTGCATCTTCCCACACCAGCTGAGGTGGACAGGCCAGGTGCAGAGGGACAAAGCCTGAGGAAGCTGGTAGAGAGGGCCTGATGTGGTGTGGCTTCCCCTGCAGGGACTTCCTGCCAGCAGGCTCATGTCTGCATAAATCTGCACATGCTGTCTCAAATTGCAGGTCATTTTCAGGTCAGGAAGTTATCATTGCTTTGCTGAAGGTCTGTTTTCTCACACTCTCTCCCTTCCCGCCCTGGCTCCCCCTCTGCATCCAGATCCCAGGGACAGAGGAAGGGGAGAAGACAGCACAAAGTGAGCCCCGCTCACTGGCCCCAACCTTCTGAACTGGCAGAATGTACCTCAGTGGCCCGCGAGGGTCTATCATGAAAGGCAGAGGCTTCGTGTCGTCCCACAGGGCTGAGGGGCTCCTGCTTACTGGAGGAGCTGGAGCAGGACTTCTCCCCTTTGTGTCCCCACCCACTTGCCCTGGTTCCACAGTCACTCCAGGCCAAGCCCCACTTCTGCCTGTGGCCTTACCAGACGCCACTGACACAGCGGGTGGATAAGGCGCGGGGGGCGATGGTGGAGCCCTGCTGCATGAAGCCTCCGACTGGAAACCAGAGGCTGTTGCCCAGGGAGTACTGGTTCACCAGGAGGTTGCACCGGCCCTGGGCACACGGGTGTGGGCTGTACCACTCGTAGGGCGTCAACCTGTGGGAGAAAAGGAACATACACCAGTGCCGCAGAGGAGAGGGTGCTGGGAGATAGGCTGGGGCTCCCCTTTCTGGCCTTACCTGGGTCTCAGGACTGGCCTGTGGCCTTGGGCAAGCCCCTTTCCTTTGCGGGACTTGGAGTTTCCCAACAAAATATGAAGTCGGTTGGACGAGGTTGGTGGTCCTCAAACTGTTACTCTTTAATCTAAGAGACATTTCTCCCCCCCCAAATAAATTCTGATGTGAAACTCCAGTATACAAAATAGATGAAAATAGAGACCCTTGACTAGAAACTGGGGGTGTTAAGGGGTAGACAGCCTGGAATGCTGCTGGTTCCCCCAGTGCCCCAAGGTGATCAGAGAGACCCTACAGTCCCATAGAACCATGGTTCAGAACCCCTCAGCCTAGAGTAGTGGTTAGCCTTTAGCCTGCCTCAGAATCATCAAGAATGCTTGTTAAAAACAGGTTGCTGGGCTCTAGCCCCAAAGCTACTGATCAGTAAGTCTGGAGTGAAACCTCAGAATTTGCAAGTTCCCAGGTGATGTTGGTGCCACAGGCCCAGTGTCCACACTGAGAATCGCTGGTCTGGACAGTCTCTAAGGCCGAGTTCTCATCTGATCTGCGTTTCAGACACTCTCTGGAGCGTTTTAGACAATGCCAATGCTAGAATTCTACTCCCGTAGATTCTGATTTAATTCGCCCAGGTGGGCCTGGGCATCAGTTTGTTTAAAGCTCCCCAGGTGACTGTGATGGGCACAAGGGCCTGAGAAGGGCTGCTCTGAGCTCTGTGCCTCTAGGTGAGGTGGGGAGCACTCCCCCTACTGTCTCTCTTAGTCTCACTGCTCCCTCTGCTGAGCAGCCCCTCCAATATCCACAATACCCTTTCCTCCCCTTCCCATCAGACACAGGCTAGCTGCCTCCCGTGTTAAAGCTTCCAAGCTCTGACAAGAGGAAAGTTTGTGTACAGGTGTGCGCCCCCCAAGCAGGGTGAGGTGCTATGTGCTCCAGGATGCTATCACTGGGCTTTCCTGTCCCTTCACTCAGCCTAATATGCCCTTAGTGTTTCTATAGTCGCTGGCTCCCAATTCCAGCCCTACCTCCCATTTCTGAATACAACGCGAATGTGTCAACATTGACCTCATGTCCTGTGAGTGCTCCCTCCCTCTGTGTGACCTGAGGAGCTGGCGCTCGTGGTACCTTACCTTGGTGGCTCCCAAGCCTAATGGACCATTGGAGGGACCTGGTGAGTTTCAAAAACACAGATTCCTAGGCCCCATCCCTAGAGATTTTGGGATGACGGGACCTGGGCATTCAAATTTTTAAAGTTCCCTATATGGCTCTGACGATAAGCTGGCTTGGCAATGGCTGCCTAAGATGTGTAGTTTTCAATCATTTTCCCCTCTAAAAATCTTACCTACAAGTACAATATACGTAGGAGATAAAAGTAGAACTGGTCTGGACGAACAGGCATTGGGCCTCAGAGCTCTGGCTGCCCAGCCTCTCCTTATTCCACCCCCAAAGTCTCTGGGAGCTCCCAGCAACCTTTGTGCTCCATAGGACCCCATTTGAAAACCACTACCTTAGAAGAGAATACCTAGGCTCAGATATTGTGTGTGTGTGTGTGTGTGTGTGCGCCTGTGTGTATGCTGTATGGTTAGCCGCTTTTTGTTAATCTTTTTGTTATTGCTGGATCCTAGCAGCCAGTGTGTATAGGCACAGAGGACAGGAAAAAGGGACCACAGAATCCCTCAGGGCTAGCTGGAAACTCCAGGCTGCCATGGGTGTGGTGAGGCAGGCTTATGTGTGTGAATCTGGTCACCAAGCCCCAAGACCCCCTTCAGAGCCCTGGAGGTTACTGAGCGCTGTGGCCTGCCACACAAAGAGACTCAAGTCAAAGGGGCAGGTGTGAATTACAGAGCAGTGGAGCCAAAGCTCTTACAGACAGCTCCTGAAAGCAGCAGCTGTGGCCAAGTGGAGAGGGAGGTGTCAGACAGGGTGCTAGCTCCTGCTGTCGCCAGTCATCACTGACAACAGATACTTGACAGTGGCAATGCCTACAGACCTGAGAGGGGTAGGTGGCACTTGCACAGCAAACTTGGCTGCCTTTGACGACTACTAGGTGGTAAGCAAGATTTTTCTTTGTTTAGCTGTGTCTTGTGGGTCCCAGATGACTTTCCTGATCTTGGCAGGATGATGCAACCCTTCTTGGGCAGGCTAGGAACTGCCCTGGGGTTAGGCACCCATGTTTCCTTAGGATTCATGGCACTGGGGCTCCATCCCCTATCTGAAAAGAACACGTGCTCCCCTCCATCCACTGAATGAACTTACTCCTGGGGAAGACCCCACCCACTGTGCAGAGGTGGAATGTTCACTATAAATCTATATGCCCCTGCCACTGAAGCCCAGGGCCACAGGTGACACCAGCAAACAGAGCTGCCATCAGATTTCTGGAAGCTCATCCAGGGCAGCTCTCTGCTCCCACATACCAGCCCTTTCTGGTCCTCCACTGCAGTAAGATGAGGACTGAGCCGGGGGTAGTTTCCTGAGTGAGTGGCCTA
The DNA here is from genome assembly GCA_963574415.1 of Tarsius wallacei. Classification (NCBI taxonomy): domain Eukaryota; kingdom Metazoa; phylum Chordata; class Mammalia; order Primates; family Tarsiidae; genus Tarsius; species Tarsius wallacei. The sequence goes on along the minus strand of CAUYQG010084479.1, from coordinate 36,423 downwards.
GGAGCCACCAGGGCTTGTTCCACTTCTGCACAGTAGGCTGGCTCTCCTGAAGCCCAGGCTGGTGCAGTAGCCTGTAGGCTCCGGGAGAAGCAGCCTTCTCTGCGCACGTTCTTGGGAGGCCATGGCCTCAGGATGGCCTTCAGGTTCTTCCACAGGGCCAGGGGCAGTCCTCAGTCTCCTGGGGATAGGGAAAGGCTTATTCTCCCCGCTCCCTGGTCTGGTTCATTTGTTTCAACTCAACACTACCTGAAAACCCCTCTCTGCATCTCGCCCTCTTGCTGCCCTCCACGGTTCCCATTCAACAAGGCAGCTGTGTTTTCAGAGGCAGATCCAGGCACTCTGCAGAGAAGGCCTTCTTCCTGGCCTTTGCCGCTGCTGCCTCCAGTCCCCCTACTATGGACTCACAGCCTCCGTTTCTTGTCATTCAGCACTTTGTGGCCGATCCTGGCAAGGACTGATGCCAGGACAGCCAAATGCGCAGTGCTTAATTGGAGTGATCTTCCTGCCACCCCTCCCTGCCTCTCTTTCCCAAGGTTCCTACACAAGACAGGGGGGCAGGAGATGGGGGCGTGGGGGGGGCAAGAGGCAGGGGTGCAGAAGCCAATCCGCATGGTAGAGACTGTTTGGATGGGTAGCACGAGGTCGAGAGCATTTCAGTCCTTCTCCCATCACTCAAGCTTGGCACCAAAGGCTTCCCAACTCACCCCCTCCTCCTCCCCACCCTCTCCCCATGCAGTTCCCAGAGGTGGACACAAGGTGGCGGTGTGAGGACGGGGAAGGGGAGAGGAGAGTACCGAGCCACCAGGAAGAGGACACAGCTGACAGCCAGATAGGCTAGAAGCATGAAGAGCCAGACGCCCGGAGAAAACGGGTCCAGGAAGGAGAAATAGCCGGGTTTGCGTCCCTGGAAGAGGAGAGAAAAACAAGGTTCAATGTACACATTCAGTTCAAACAGCAGGGAAGGGCAGAGACTATGGAGAGGGTGGGTCCGACCCCAGGATGCATTCCTTTGGGTTCTGGGTGACTGGCTTAAATGATGCTGGGGACGAAGGTGTAGCAGGGACTGCTTCAAAACTCTTGTTTCATCTCAGCAGATGAAACAGAACAACAGCAAGGAACAAAGCACGTCCTAGGATGAAGAAGGCTGTGGCTGGGATAGTGGACGACCCTCAGCGTCCATGATGTGCTGTGCTGTGTCCCCTGGGGGTGGCGTGGATAGGCTCAGGGAGCACCTTTGAGTTGCTGGTGTCTGCAGTGCTGGAATGTGGCCACAGCCCCATCTCTGACATGCTAATACAACAGGCATCTTTGGGTTTTGCCTGTGGGGTGATCTCCCACACAGTGATACCTTCCCATTGTCAACCTCTAAACAATTCTGGGAGGCACAAATTATGTCTGTTTTACTAGTGAAGAAACCAAAGCTGAGGGCAGTGCCCAAGATGACACAGCTTGTAAGTGAAAGAACCGGGACCCAAACCCACGTTTTCTGACTCAAAGCCCAGGGCTCATACTATTGAAAAATATGGTTTGTCCCCAGCCCAGGGATGTGTTTGGTCAGAGTGCTGAGAGCCAGAAGATGGAGACAGGAACGGAAACTGGGGTGCCAAGCTTCTCTCCACACCCCTGCGTTTTCACAGGAAAGCAAAATGGAATGAGAAGGATGGAGTTAAGCCCTCTGCTCCAAGTCATTAGCCATGTGGACTCAGGCAAGTCCCCACCTCTCTGGCCTCTGATGGAGCTGAACTAGATCAGAGGTGACACACTGGTCACCTATGGACAAATACAGCCCACAGACCTGCTTTGTTTACCCTGCAGTGTTTACCCATTTTGTATTAGATGTCAGCATGACATGATTAGGAAATTTCACAGACAAATCTAGAGGTGATCTGGCAACACTCGGTCCAAGTTCCCAGCTGACTGGAGCTGAGTGATGGCCGCCCACTGTAGACAGGGCATGCTCCCTCCTGCTCCCTGTTGCTACCTTGTCTTGTTTCAGGTTTGCTTCTTTCATTTACTATGAAGCCACTGAACCAGATGCTTCCTAAGGACCATTCTAAATGGAAAGTGCTATGATTTTATGATCCCAGGAGTCTAGGAAGTCCACGGAGAGGACTGAAAGTCAGTATTCAGCTCAGGGATTCTATGAACAGGGGTTCTATGCTCTCAGGCTCAAGAGCACATACATCAATCAAGGCACAACTTACCGTCAACATCAAGTATGTCACTTTTACACTGGGGTTCCCAGAAACACAAAAGGAAACTACCTATGCCAATATGAGCTAAACTCAACCAGCTCTGTGAGCTTTCACTATCCACAGGAAGCTAGAAGATGCCAAGAAACTCCGAGTAACAATAGCTGTTTACGTGGACGCATCTGAGGCAGGTGGGAGGGAGGCAGTTCTGCATGGTCCTGTTATTCACATAGCTCCAATCACAGTTTCAGTCTTCTGGAAGGCTTTCCATTCCTTCTCAGGAAGCCAGTAGGCACACTGCTAAACCACCTGGGCACAGCTTTATTTTTCTCTTTGGGACAACAGCCCAGAGGGTGAACAGAGAGGATGTAAGTAGCTCATCCTCTGCCAGAGGGGCTGCTCTCCTTGGGCTTTGTGGCCTTGTGGCAGTGTGATAGTGACCTCTCGGGTAGTCTATCTAAAACTGGTTTTCTTTCACAGTGTGACTGAGAGCACAGAACTGCCCTTTGATACCAATTGCAAGTTCTCTGACTCCTGGTGCATCCATGCTTGTTCTATGCAGTACACTCTGGCATTGTTACTGGGAAATGAAACAATCTGAAGGACAAAGCCTAGGCACTTGGGGAACAAGAGAATGACAGGGAGAAGACCATTTGAGTATGTCTGGTCCCATCATTACATGAATCCTCTAACAGGAGGCAAAACACTCCAGAGCAGTGGAGTCCAAGTCCCCAGTCAGTCATTCCTGCATCCATCATGGGCTGACCATGTCTTCTTCATCATCCCAATAGCCAGTGGAAGACACAACGAGGGCAGAACCCATACACAGAGTCTAGAGGGGGTAAAGGAGTCAATCGTGCCTACACACCTACTGCTGCAGAATTGCTAGCTTGGTCCACTTCTGGGGTCCTTCTTGACCCCAGAGTTTCTTTGGGCAAAGGTGCATGAATTCTATGTGCCCTGTCACTCATGACTGCTTCACTCTGTGTCTCTCAACTGAGAGATATCCAGGGGAAAAAATTTTTTTTATTGTTGCTTTCTGAATCTGAAACCCCATTAGATGCTCAATGGCAGAAATCTATACCTGATTATATCACAACAAGTGAAATTGAGGAAAATGACAGCACTATTTAAAGCTGCCATATTTGGTTATGGGTGATAAGGAATGATGCATAGCCGTGGGAAAAATTCCTAGAGACTGAAGTTATAAAACACAGAACATCACACAAACAAAAACCAAGACATAAACACAGATCCCCTAGAAACATATCAGTCACTTTGGCAAGGTAACATCTGATTCTACTCGTGATTGACTGACGCCAACCAGAAGAGCAAGGAATGGGCAGTCATTTGAGATTTGGGGCTTGGCTTATACAGCCTTGGCTTAGGCCAAACCCATGCTGTTTGTATGATGCCAAAGAGAAGCATGTTTCCTTGCAAGATTCTGAATGCCTATCTTTTTCTTTTCCTATGTGATGCTTTAGTTTGCTTCCTTTCCAAAAGACATTTGAGTCACTGGCACTTGGGGCAAATCAGGTGTCATATGCCATAGGCATTTCTTCCAAATAAATGATTTGCCTTAACCCAAAGGATGTATGATGGTGATACTTTTCCTCTGAAGAACTCAAAGTGCTTCACTCTGCTCTCTTGATTTCAATACCCAATTTTCCATACTGACAGATGGAAGAACTGAGACCCAGGAAGGTTAAGTGTCTCACTCAAATCATCGGTGATGGCTTCAATTTCTCTGGTGCTTATTCGTCAAACTGTGCCATAGGCATGCCATGCTTGCCTTCATTCAAAGAGCAGCTGCACTGCATCTTCCTCTCCTAATCTTTGCAACTTGCTCCAATAAACTCCCTAATTAATCCCACGCCTTCTCCTCAATGGCAGCAGACTCCCAATCTACACACCCCCTTAAAGTACTCTTAAACATTATTTATTTATATCCATAACCATTTATTGTGACTCTGTAGTATTTATAGGCATTTGTATTGATTTATGCATGTCTCTGTTGACTGCAAGTTGGGCCAGTTCCTTCTGGTGAATACAACCACTTTTGAAGTAGACAAGTGGTTATATATAGTCTATGCCCCAAAATGTTGAGGACAGGCTAAGCCCTGCCAATGGAATTGAAGATTAAATGACAGCAATGTTAGAACTAGTTCCCTTGACTTTTGACTGTTTCAGACTGACCCACATCAGAGTCAGCATCCTTGATGCTCTTTGATGGTGAGAGAGATGCAAAGGGCTGGTCATCAGCTCACCACAATCTTGGTGTGTGGAGGTCCTATAAATGAAAGTGGGGTGTGGGAGTCACCCATGGAGCTATGAAGTGGCATTAAATTTCCCTTATGTGTCAAACATTCTTCTTATCCTTAAAAAAAAATCTGTTAATTTGCCAATACTTCACTCTATGTGTACTGGAAGAAATGGCATTATAGTAAGAATACAATTGCTTTCCCAGAGTTTGGAGTCAGATGCATGAGGACACCAGGGCTGGACAGTGAAGGACAGGTAATGAATTAAAACCTAGACTGGAGAACCAGACTGATCAGGATTATATCCTGGCTCTACTGCTTACAAGTCACATGACCCTGGGCAAGTTACTTAACCTCTAGGTCTTTGTTTCCTGTTTTGTAACATGGGGATAATAATAAAAATCTACCTGATGGGGTTGTTTCAAGAACTAAATGAGTTAACACATAGTAAGGACTAATGTGTGTTTACTCCCTTTCTGTCTAATGGTGGCATTGAGTGAAGGGGGAAGGGAGATGGTGTGTGACAAATGAGAGAACTTTCTTTTATATTATACTGATGTCTTCCTCAATGGACAAGAGATACTATTTTTTGTGTCCTATGGTGACACACATTAAAGATGCTTTGCGGGGGAGAAAGCTATCTGGCTATAGCTACTTCCCATAATTCTTGGAGTTTCTACAGGTTGTAATATACTAATCATGAGGGTCTCCCCTCCCAGGGCTCTCCAGGGAAGCAATTAGAGAAATGCCAGGCTTTTTTCTGGAAGGATGGGTCTTAAAAGTCAGTAATTCCAACCTTTAGCACTCAACTCCACCTCAGCCTTCCCAAAGAAGTCACTGACAGAGTGAACCAGACATGTGGCAGGTCCTCCTGGATCCGTGTTAGGGCCATGCAGCCTACACACCAGTTCCTTACACACAAATGAGTGATACCAACTCTCTTCCTTCCCTGAACTTCGTCCCTTCCCCACACAACCCCCCAACCATAGCCAATGACAAGGGGTTGTCAAGTTCTCCATGTGCTTTGGACAGTCTTTAGAACTGAATGGCGATGTATAGAAAGGTTTCTTGTTACATAGTCAATTCCCAGAAGTGGTCAATGGTCAACAAAACATTCTCTAGACCTGAAGAGGTAAGAGAAAACTCTCTCCACGACTCCTTCTGAGAGAGGTGGAAGGAGATGATTTTTTCCTGTCCCACGGAGTGGAGTGTCTCCCTGCAATGGGTTGTCTTGCGGTTATTCTGGTTTAGCATATGCTTGCCATCTCTAACTCCAAGTGGCGGGGGAGGGGGGGCGGGGGGAGAAGAAGCAAGCAATTAGTTTCTCTCCGCAGAAAACACCCAAGTGGCTTTGTAGCCCACATAACTAATAAGCTAGCATATCTATTTTCACTTTGCTGGTTGGAAATTTGTAAGGAGACCTAAGTTCTAATCCTGGTACTGACCTTGAATCTTTGAGTGGCCTTAGGCAAGCCACTCAACTTCTCTGGATGCCATCTTCTTTTTCTATAGAGTAGAGCACCATAATCCACATGAAGGAGAAATGTGGGAATTACTAAAATAATGTTGATAACATACCTTGAGTTTCTTGAAAGAGAGGCACTCAATAAATATCTAATATTAAAATGATTATACATTCAGGGATCCATATTTCCATTATATGGGCTATCACGTTACTTAGCTTTAAGGAATAGAAGTCTATTCATTTTCCATTTTCTTATAACAGAGTATTAAGCAGTATTAGAAATGATTCACTGGTTTACTTAGCATTGTTCTCCATTTTTCCTAGACAGTCTTTCTGAAATGAAGCAGACCTTCTTGAAAAGCGGGTAATACATCCAGCAAATGCCATGCATTAATTTAATGTTGGCACTTATTTCTCTCTCACTTTTTAATCACTGTCTTGTTTTTCTTTTCTTGAGAAGGAAGGCTGTAACTGAGATTTAAAAAGAGAAAAGGAACAGAGTACAAAACTTTCCCATTTGTTAATCCAAGGTAGAGCAGGTCAGTAGAGGAAAATGGGAAACTCACTTTTTCCAGAGTCTCAGATGCTCTGGCTGACTTGGGACCTATATGGGATCATAGATAATATCCTCAGATTGGAAAGGATCTTGACAGATCATCTAATGCATGGCCTTGACACTGAGAGAAATACACTATGATACCATAAAGACAGGTAGTTGGAAGTAGATGGAGCTTAGAGACGGAAAACCTGGTTTCGAATGGCCCCTGCACCACTGTGTTGCTTTTCCTCTTTCGTCTGCACAGACTGGGCTCACAGAGTCTCAGAATTGTGTCCTGTAAAATGGGAATCATACTACCTGCCTCAGGGCACTGCGGTATTAAGTCAGAGACTGTGGAAGTGTTTCATAAATTAAGAGATGCCAGTCAACATGCAAATATCTTGAATATATACTCAACCTCTTTGAAGATGTCAACACTTAATTAGTTATTTTCGTTTTTATTTCCTTAATTTTTTTAGAGATTGAATCTCACTTTGTTGGCCAGGCTGGGGTGCAGTGGCATGATCGCAGTGCGCTGCAGCCTTGAACTCTTGGGCTCAAGTGATCCTCCTCCTTGAACTCTTGGGCTCAAGTGATCACAGTGCCTTAGCCTCCCGAGTAGCCGGGACTACAGGCATGTGCCGCCATACCTGGCCAATTCTTTAAGGATGTTTTTAGAGATGGGGTCTTTCTGTGTTGCTTAGGTTGACCTCGAACTCCTGGTCTCAAGTGATCCTCCCACCTCAGCCTCCTGAGTAGCTGGAACTATAAGCATGAGCCACAGCACCCAGCAACTCTTAACTGTTTAGATGACATTTATTCACATGGGGGTTATATGGGCCAAATGTTGAATCCCAGGTTGGCTTCTGGCACACTCTGATGATGCCTTGCTACAACACTCCGGCTGTGCTTGAGGAATACAAACTTATTTTAATATTAATCTGAGCAAAACATCATTAGGCAAATTACTGCTGCAGAAAAAAAAAGAAAACTACATGATATACTCTAATGTCAAATATAAATATTTTTGTTTTGTTCATGTTCTTCTCTCTTTTATTCACACAGACATTTGAGAGCTCAAAATAGGCATCAATACCCTTGACTGCAAATGCCCTTGGAGTTACACCGCCATACCAAATACTGGACCTATCAGTAAGAAGAGGTGAGCTGTTGTGCCAGGGAAGTCAAGACAGCCTTGAACTTCAGATTCTTGGAGTCCCAGGACACTTAAAATTCTAAAGGCTAGGCCATCTGTGTATGACCCAGAAGCCCATCTGGCCACAGCAGGGATTCTGACGGCTTCTCGGGTGGATGCTGTGTTTGTGTGGGGCAGGCAGGCATCAGGAGGGAGACGGCAATGAGTTAGGTGGCAGCTCTGGCCAGGTCTGAGCAGAAGATGTATCTGGGTTGCCTGAAACATCTGCCTCCCATCTCTTTTTGTTCTTAAGATCAATGGAGGCAATGGCCAAAAAGAAAAAAAAATCTATTTGGGTTACTTGTCCTGCTGCCTGGAATACCGGCCCTGCAGGGCACCCTAACACAAGGTTCCTGGGGCTCAGGGCTGCCTAACCAGGAGCCTCAAAGGAAAGGGTGGTGCTCACTGCCCATAGGATCACTGGACTTACGGCCTGTCCTCTCTCCCTTTCTCCTTTTCTGTTTCCCTTTCCCTTCCCTTCCCTTCCTCTCTTCCCTCCCTCCCACCTTTCTTACCAAGTAAATACTGCATGTTTTAAGATGACCATATTCCATACCAAAAATCATATCATAAAAGTCAATAGTCTGACAAGAGGGTACTTTCCCCTTGATGTATCTCCCACTTCAGGAGAGACAGATAAAGAATAATATAATGTGACATAAAAGTGTTGTAATAGAAGTATAGTAAGTCCTATTGGGTACAATGCGCGCAGGTGGTAGCGGTGGGTACGCTTAAAGCCCAGCCCAAAAAGCATTTGTATCCCCCCAAAATACTGAAATAAAAAAATAAGTAAATAAAGAAGTACAGCCAGTCCCCTACATACAAGTGAGTTTCATTCCAAGAGCCTGTTGGTAAGTCCAATTTATTTGGAAGTCCAACAAAATTAGCCCAGGTACTCAACTAACACAATTGGCTATATGAGCTACATCGCCGCTGCTTTTATGCTTGCTTCTGGACATCCTGGGCTTGAAATAAAGATACTGTACTATTGCACTCTATACAGTACTATACAGTAAAATACACAAAAGCACAACTGCTTATAGAGGATGCATGCACGTGACAATTGTACACCAGCCACGTGAACTAACTGATGTGATTGGACATGTGAACCCACGTTTGCATCTTTGAAAGTTCACAACTTGAAGGTTCATATGTAGGGGACTTACTGTATAGTCAGAGGACAAGAAGCTATCAGCTTTGTCTAGTTGAGTCATATAGGACAGCAAGTGCAATTTCACTTGGGCACCGAAGGCTGTGGAGGAGTTTGAGAGGCAAGATGAGCTTGAACCTAGCAAAGGCAGAGGCTGACCTGATGGGAGAGCAGTGAGCAAAATGGGACAAAGGTGCCTGCAGGCGAAGACTTGGAAATGGATGGGAGACTTGGGCTTGATTCTCATGCTAAGAAGGTTGAACTTTTTCTTGGGAGGGATGGGCAGCCAGCAAATGACTTTAAGTAGGAGGTTGATATAATTACATTTGTTTAAGAACCAAACCAAAGGGTGCCTAAACGAGACATATTTGTGTACTTAACCCTTAACTGTACCCCTCAATATCACAATTAAAAAAAAAAAAGAACCAAACCAAACAAAACCCAACCCCCAGACTGCAGTAGATAGGACAGACTACAGTGCATTTATCAAGTATAAAAGCTAACACTTCACTGTGCATATATCAGGCACTGTTAAAAGTGCATTACGTATGAACTACCATTTAATTTGCATGTCACACCATGTTTACCGATGGAGAAACTGAGACATGCAACATGCAAATCATAACTGTCAGACCTGGAAGTAAACTCAGATTGTCTGGCTCGAGTCCGTAATTCTCACTCGACTTCTGCCTAGTTAATGCTTATAACGGCTATGGCCCTCTGATGGGCATCTGGTCGTGGACAAGAAATGCCCTGCACTCAGGGAGGATGCAGGCCACTGGAATGGCAGCAGCTGGGGCTAGAGATTAGAAGAGCCTGATCCCAGGCAGAAGTGAGGATACACAGCATATCTGAGCACTCTTTAAGAGATGAGATGACCACTGAATGGTGGGAGGTAAGAAAGTTGAGGGCAGTTCAGGTTACTGGATGGAGACACCATTACCTGAGATAGGCAGAGGGAGGGAGAGATAAGTGTGAGTGAGAAACATATTGAATGCAACTTATGACACTATTCTGGGGGTGCCTGTGAGACCTCCAGATGAAGATGTATAGTAATGTGTTGAAAATACACGGCTGGAATTCAAGGGTGTGGCCAGAGTTACAGTCACAGATTTGGGACTGAGTGAGATTATTCAGGGAGAGAGTTGATAGAGTGAAAACAGAAAAGGACCATAGACATTGAAGGGAGGGAGGGATGGGCGGAGGAGGGGGGCTTGGACTCTAGGAACAGAGAGTTTTAAAAAGCAGGGTGGATCAACAGTATCAAATGCCAATGTCAGAATCCTCAGCCAGCCTGCAAGTAGCAGGGAGTAGGTGGTGAAAAAAGCAAGCATTCTTCTTTTGGTCCTAGGGATGCCTGAGAAGAAACAGAGATGATACCTCTATGTGAAGAAGGAGGAAAACACCCCACAATCAACTGTTGATGACCTATGCCCATGAAAAAGCCTAGCAAATCATAGACTGCTGCAAATTCACAACTTACTCTGTTTATCATTAGACTTCAGCGACACACTTGCCATTACTTATTATTCTGGCAGCTTCAGCAATAATTCTTAACTAGGCACTTATACTCTGGGTTAATTATTTTTACTTTTGCACAGGTTTGATTGCCACCAGATGCTCACTTTTGGGTGACAATTACTCATCAGTCAGGTGACCTCACAGATGCAGATCTAAGACAGAGACTCTAGATCCTTATAGATTATAATTGAAGTTAAATTACTCATATTTTTGCTCACTGGTAACTATTAATTAGAGAAAATTTTCAAAATAGCAAATACCTACTACTTAACTTTAATCTCATGACCTTAGCACTGTTATATGAGAGACGCCTCTCTATGTTTTAGCTTCAGACTCTGGGGGTGGACCCCATCAGTCTACCTTTTAGCAAGAGCAGTTCCTGCTAAGGCCTCCATCGTTCAGATGCAGCAAAGTTCAACTCAGACGTCTTTGACCAGGTCTCCCCTGGGCTAGTCAATTTGGGACTGTTCTCTCCCCAGCTGACTTTTTGGTACTTTCAAAGCAGAGTGTCTCACACACAGAATGCACTCAATACATATTTGTTGAATAAATGCATAAACTGTCAGTTCTGCTTAGCGTACGCTGTTCATTCCAGTAGTCATTGTTTGCCTCAGTTTGGCCCCCAGTTATAAATCAGATCTGAGCAGCCATGTGGCATACCAGTGCTTCAGTGTGGGGGCCGGAAGAGGGGAGGAAGCCTGACCTGACTGGGAAACTCTGCCAGGGTTCTGCAGACAAAGAGAACTGACAGGAGATGGCCATGCGCAGTGGCTCATGCCTGAAATCCCAACACTTTGGGAGGTCGAGGCGGGAAGACTGCTTGAGCCCAGGTGTTTGAGATCAGAGTTTGTCTCTACAATAAGTCAAACAATTAGCTGGTATAGTGGTATGCACCTGTAGTCCCAGGCTACTTGCAAGGCTGAGGCAGAAGGATTTCCTGAGCCCAACAGGTCGAGGCTGTGGTGACTATGATCATGCCTGGGCAACAGAGTGAGACTCCAACTCAAAAAAAAAGGATGCGTGTGTGTGTGTGTGTGTGTGTGTGTGTGTGTGTAGAGAGAAAGAGAAGGAGGGAGGGAGAAAGAGAGACAGTGAGATATTTCAAAATTTATTTATTTATTTATTTATTTATTTATTTATTTATTTATTTATTTAGAGTTGGAGTCTCACTCTGTTGCCCAGACTGGAGTGCAGTGGCCGCTCCCGGCCACCGCAGCCTCGACCTGCTGGGCTCCGGCCATCCTTCCGCCTCAGCCTTCCAAGTAGCTGGAACTACAGGCGCGCGCTACCACGCCCGGCTAATTTTTGATTTATTGTAGAGATGAGGTCTCGCCAAGTTTCCCAGGCGGGTCTTGAACCCGCAGGCTCAGGCAATCCACTCACCTCAGTCTCCCAAGGCGCGGGATTACAGGCTGAGCCACCAAGCCCGGCTTACACTAGTATTTTATTTTACTTTATTTTTTTGAGTTGGAGTTTTACTCTGTCTCCCAGGCTGGAGTGCAGTGGCACGCTCACAGCCACCCCAGCGTCCACCTGCTGGGCTCAGGAGATCCTTCTGCTTCAGCCTTCCAAGTGGCTGGACCTATAGGCACGTGCTACTATGCCTGGCTAATTTTTTGATTTATTGTAGAGATGAGGTCTCGCCAAGTTGCCCAGACTGATCTCGAACCCACGAGTTCAGGCAATCCACTCGCCTCAACCTCCCAAAGTGCTGGGATTACAGGCTAAGCCACCGAGCTTGGCCTGCACTAGTATTAATGCATTAGTGAGGGATACCATGTTTACTCAAGATTTTAGAAGCTGGGAATAGTGACTCATGCCTATAGTCCCAGCTACTTGGGGGGCTCAGGCAGAAAGATTGCTTGAGCCCAGGAGTTCGAGGCTGCAGTGAGCTGTGATTGTGCTGCTGCACTCCAGCCTGGGTGATAGAGTGAGACCCTGACTCAAACAACAAACAAACAAAAATAAACTGGGTGAGGTGGCTCAAGTCTGTAATCATAGCACTTTGGAAGGCAGAGGCAGGAGGATTGCTTGAGTCCAGGAGATCGAGATCAGCTTAGGCAACATATGGTGGGGGGGACCCAAAAAAACCCTAGAATTATCTTTTGGAGGATGGACCCAGTATACCAGCTTGTGTTGTTGTGAGAGGTTGTGTTTGACATCAGTGAATTTTTTTTTGGAGATCCTTTTAATGTGTTTGCCCATTTCATTTTGTGTGTGTGTGTGTGTGTGTGTGTGTGTGTGTGTGTGTGTGTGTGTTGGAGTCTCACTCTGTCACCCAGGCTGAATGGAATGCAGTGGCATGCTCACAGCCACCGCAGCCTCGACCTGCTGGGCTCAGGCGATCCCTCTGCCTCAGCCTTCCAAGTAGCCGGAACTACAGGCATGCGCTACCATGCCTGGCTAATTTTTTAAATTAGGGTCTCACTAAGTTGCCCGGGTGGGTCTCGAACCCTTAGGTTCAGGCGATCCACTAGCTTCGGCCTCCCAAAGTGCTGGGCTTACAGGCTGAGCCACCAAGTCCGGGCTTTTTCAAATTTATTTATTGTAGAGATGAGGTCTCACCATGTTGCCCAGACTGGTCTTGAACCTGTGGGCTCAGGCAATCCTCTCGCCTCGGCTTCCCAAAGTGCTGGGCTTGAGTCACCGTGCCCAAACTGCCCATTTCATGATGGCTGATTTAAGAGCACATCTGCCTATACCACGCTGAGGGTTCTGCAATTTTGGACCTAAAACATCATGATCCCTGTGCCCCACCCTCCCTATTCACCCAATCCCAAGCCCAGCCATTTATTTTTTGGTTTTTTTACGATGGAAAAAGTTCTCAAAGGGAAAAGTGTTGTCAGTGCGGAAGAAGTGAAACAAAAAAGAACTCTGAAGGTAATTGAAATTTCAACATGTAAGAATAAATATACAACTTTTTTTTTTTGAGTGGGAGTCTCACTCTGTCACCCAGACTGGAGTGCAGTGACTCACTGCTCCCGGCCACCGCAGCCTCGACCTGCTGGGCTCAGGCGATCCCTCCGCCTCAGTCAGCCTCCCAAGTAGCCAGAACTACAGACATGCACCACCACACCTGGCTTATACACATCTTTTTATAAATAAATTCCGGGGTTTTTTGCCTCCCCCTTCCCACCCCCTGTACATGTATCAGGCTTTTGTCATCTTTTTCACTCCTCAGATTACCTAGTACTGTGTTACGTAACTTGCAGCAGTGTTCTTCATGGTGGTGTTAGTAGAAGCAGAAACAGTGGTGATAGTAATGAAAGGCGGTGCCATTTATTGGACCTTGTTCTGTTTTAGACACTGACATAGGTATGTGGTGTGCACAATCTCTAATGTGTAGTCATAGCTATTAGAAAACAGCGTGGTAGTTTATGTCCAGAAATGCAAATGTAGCCTCTACGGGACAGTAGTCTCTTTTGTAACTGGAAAGGAGCATGAGCTTTGGCCCTAGTAGAAAAGCTGTGGGTGTGGAAACAGGAGCCCTGATAGAATTTCTTGCATCTTTCAGGTCATCCCGGTGCTGCCAATGTTTACAGAGCCTAATCCTGTTATTGATAATGGAAGACTGACTGGGGAAGGGGATGGAGGTCAAGGAACAGAATGGGAGGGGCAGGTATGGGGCAAGATAAACCGCACAAATGAAAGACAGTAACACCAGAAAAGAGATGATCAACATTCACTCACGCTTTGTTTTTTTTCTGGTTTGTAATTTTATACCATATAAAAAGGTTACCCCTTTTCTAGCCGCCCAAATAGAAATACATTCAGGACAATAGCATTGGCATAGAAAAGCTGTTTTTTTCTTGCTTTGCTTGCTTGCTTGGTTAACTAAATAAATTGCACTTATACATTAATAGCCAGTAGGGTAAGGTGAAGTTTCATCACAAAATTCACAATCGCTTCAGTGTTCTTTGATTTTCATGCGTAGTATGTTCCATAGTAATCACATAAATAGCCACAGCAATAATAAAAGTTCTATTGTGTGGAAGTGCCTAGACCAGGTCCTAGAATGGGAGCATTCAGTGTGCTAGGTGCTCTGTGTGCGTGTGTGTGTGTATGTGTGTATAAATATGATTTATACATATTACATATACACCCTCATATATGCAATCACTCTCACACTCACACATACACTTTCCACAGACAGTTACAGCCTTTCAAATCCATATGTGTGTGTGCATTTGCATATAGACACGTGTATGTGCATTTCTAGATATAATATACATTGCCATTTTAAATCTTACCACAGCTTTAGAAAAGGCAGCTGAGGCTCAGAGAAGTCAAGCCACTTGCTCGAAGTCACAAGCAGTGGCAGAGCTGGTGCTCTGCCTTAACTCCTGCCTGCTAATGGCCCTTTTTCAAGATGCCCAGGCAACAGTTTTCCAGGACCAGCAGCGTCTCCATCACAACACGCTGCTCCCGAGGACAAGAGTGATCTTTTGCCCTTTCTTTTCCAGAATCTCCAAGCAAAGATTTTGGTCCGACTCTGGGTCTGAAAAAGTCCAGTTCCTTGGAGAGTCTGCAGACCGCCGTGGCCGAGGTCCGCAAGAATGAGCTTCCCTTCCACCGGCCCCGGCCACACATGGTCCGAGGCCGGGGCTGCAACGAGAGCTTCCGGGCTGCTATCGACAAGTCCTACGACGGACCTGAGGAGCTTGAGGCTGGTAGGCAACATGTGTCCTTGAATGGCTTCTTCCTCTTGTTATTATCTGCAAATCACGGGCAGGAGTATGTGCTTAAGTACAGAGAAAAATGATTCAAGGATCACAATTATATTTCTGATATTAAAAGTAATTCATTTTCCTGATATGTTGTGCCCCTTGGCTTAACGAACTTGGAATTGGAGAACACGGTGTGCCATTTATTTCGCCAAGCGATGCCATAGAAGCGTACCTCTTCCCTTTCTGCAAGGACCAGCTGTCACTTCCCTCAGGGGAGGAGTGCTAAGCATGCGTTTCTTGACATGCTCATTGGAGTCATTAGATGCAGCATCAATCTAGGACCCTGACTGCATTAATTGGGGAGAAGCAGCCGGGTTCTATTTGTGCCCCAAATCCTCTCCTCAAAATAAATGCAGCCTGTTTGTTTCCCAGCATGTGGTCTTTCTGAGCTGATCAAGGTTAACAAGCTGCTTTTGGGGAGCTTATTAGTGCTTTGCCACATAGCGAGCCTCTCATACCACCAGCTAAGCAACTCCCATCATCAGACCTCACTTGAAATGACCAGATTTGGGCAACTGCATCTTCAAAGGGGACACAGAGCCACGTGGTGGGGTGGAGCTCCGGGGTGTGTTCACCTGTTTTTCTGTATTTTACATTTCAGTTTGTCTTATGAATGCACCATGAGTGCCTCTGACCACGGGTATTGATTGTTTTTTCTCTGCACAGACGATCTGTCTGATAAGAGCTCTCACTCCGGCCATGGAGCTCTGAATGGTGAATCTGCCCCTCAGGGGACCCCTGAGCTAGAGGACATCGAAAATAAAACCAGGAAAGTAAAAAAAACGAAAGAGAAGGAGAAGAAAAAGGAAAAGGGCAAGTTGAAAGTCAAGGAGAAAAAGCGCAAAGAGGAGAATGAAAACCCCGACAGGAAGATGAAGAGGAAGGGCTTCGGGGCCATGCTGAGGTAGGGCCTGCCACAGAGGCTGGGCTGGCTGAGTTTCTTTGCATCTCTCCTGGTGGAATCACTCCTTTGCTCTCCTGTCTCCTCAGCTCGATGCATAAAATCGAAACTGAATGTGCTTGTTTCTCTGCAGAAGCAGGGGAGCTTTGGAGGGAGTGTGTAGGGATGGCAGGGCACTGTCATAAGTCTGTTGTCAGAGGTAAGTGAGTCTCAGTAGAGGACGGGCAGTGCCTGTGGTCCTTTCTACCCAAGTGTCACTTCGATGCCGAAATGCTTCCTCCAGTGGCACAGCGAAAGGCAGCAACAGGGAGCCCCGGATGTCCCCTGTGGGACACTTTCTCTTAGTTAGAAGAGTCATGACAGGTGAACCTCATACCCCCGTGACTCTAGGCTTGTGGTGGCCAGGCCTCTGGGACAACAAGTATCACAGAGGCACTATGATGCAGCAGAGATGTCATTGTGTCTAGGGTCAGAAATGTTCAGTCTAGCATAAAACAAAGGCTTCCTCCCCTGACTCATGGGGCCTATCCACGAAGAGTGTTCTGCGGTGTGGTAGGAGGCTAGATTCCCCCTCCTCCTGTTTAGTCTCTGGAACAGAGGAGGAGGAAGGGCAATGTTCAGCAGGATAGGGTTAGACTTCACTGGTGTATCTGGTCCAATATGGCCTTCAGAGCACCTCTGCGTGTCTTTCAGGGGGGTCCCGCTGCACTGGTCGCTGATGTTGGAGACTTATTTTCCCACTGACCTCTCACCCTTACCCTTTGACCTCACACATGCCTGGTGGAGTCTCCTGACCCCAGCTGTAGACTTCTGGAGCAGTGGCAGGTGGAGGAGACTGTAGCCTCATGTACTGCCACAGCACCTAGCTGACTGACAGGAGTGCTGACCTCTCATTTTCAGAGGACAAAAGCACAGCTATCCCTCCCCTGCCCTGTTCCACTCTGCACCCTGCCACAGAGATGTCCCCCACCTTCACGTTCCCAGACTTCTCCAGGATGAATCACGTGCTGGCTTTGCACCACCTCATCAGGGGCGCACATCAAACTCTCCCCAGAACACTCCTGCATGGGGACGAGGAGCACAGTCAGTTTCACAAGTTAGGAGTAAGCAGGTGGGAAGTGGGTGATAGTCTCTTTCCATGCAATTGCCTCCACATTCCCTGGGGGTTTTCTTGTGCCCCTCACTTATTTTGTTGGAGGTAGGAGGCCAGAGCACCCCTTTCCATAATGTTCTTTGTATCTGTAACTTTCTATCAAATCGGTGAGTCTCTGTACATCTCTCCTGTGGGCTAAAGGGAATGATGGGAGATGACATGGAGGAAGTGCTTGGCCCCCTCTTATGCAGCCCTTAGGAGAGAGAGCTCTTAAGAAGGTCAGGTGTACCTATTACCACTTCCTGCCAGTATGGGACCTGCAGCTGAAATTCCAGACAGAAAGTAAACTTTCATCACTGCATATCTTCCATTTCAACCATAAATATGAGGGAAATCCCCCAAAATTTATTTATTAAAAATTGTGTATTTATTCTTACATGTTTAAACTTCAGTCACCTTCAAAGTACTCTCCATGTGATACAAGACACCTATCAGGATGCTTTTTCTACTGCTCAAAACTGTTTTTGAACTCTTCAGTTTTGATGCCTTTTAGCGCCTCTGCTGCTTTTTGGAAGAGGTGAAACTCTTCCACATTGGCAAAATGTTTCTCTTCAAGGACCTTTTTCATCCAGAGAAACAAAAAAAAGTTGGTCAAGGCATAAGGGTCATGCCGTTTTTGGTAAAAAAAAAAAAACAAAAACAAAAAACAACCAACGAACATAGTGCAGTGTAGGCAGGTGTACTCATAATCACCCATCATGAAATGGGCAAACTTGATGAAAGAATCTCCAAAAAATTTCACTGAAGCCTCTCACTGAATGCAGTCTTTCACAACAACACTAGCTGGTACATGGATGCCAATGAGTTCCTAGAACACTTGCCTAGAGGGGAACCCTGTACTACAAGAGGCCCACTTTCCAAAAGATAATTCCAGGTTTTTTGGGTCCCACCTCGTATATATGGAAGGACTTTGTATACTGCAAAGTGACACTTAGAGGATGCAGATAACATTGACACCAGTGAGTCTTCCTGGTATATTTCCAGCTTATAAAAGGCTGTGCCAGGGCCCTCCTGCTCAAAGTCTTGGGAGTAACTTTGCCCCTGGATGTGTTGGGACAAGACTTGCCATGATCCTGCTGCCACCTGGGTCAGGGTTACCCCACAGGCCTGATATCATGGTCGTCATCTGACTATCAAAGAACAAAATTTCAACAAATTGGGGTGGTTTTTTTTCTTTGAGAAAGCAGAACTTATTGAGAGGACAGAAAAGCTCCAATAGTGAGAGGGCACCCCAGGGGGTTGCCCAACAAATTCAGTTTTCAAGGACAAATTGGATTTTATTAGTGATTCATAAATCGGGCAGCATCCCATCTACAGAACAGAAAGGTACTTCAGTGCGCTGAACGCAGGGTCAGGGGAAGAGGAAGAAAGCAGAAACAAGAAACAAAAAGTAGTTACTTCCCTTATGAGGTTAAATGAGAGAGAGAGAACATCCTTATCATGACCTGGGGTCCCTGCCTGGGCCTCTTTTTGTTTTTCGTTTTTTGTGTTTTTGAGTCAGTATCTCACTCTGTTGCCCGGGCTGGAGTGCAATGGCACAATCACAGCTGCCACAGCTTTGACCTCCTTGGCTCAGGCAATCCTGCCTCACCCCACCCCATGCCATCATGCCCAGCTAATTTTTAAAATTTATTGTAGAGATGATTTATTGCCTAGGCTGGTCTTGAACACGTGCTCAGGCCATCCTCTTGCCTCAGACTCCCAAAGGGCAGGAATTACAGGCGGGAGCCACCATGCCAGGCCTCCTGGGTCTCTTTAGATTGGCTGCTATGAATCTCCTGGATTTTGGAAAACTGACTCATTCCTAAGTTTAATTTGATTCCATGGCACCTAGCAAGAGTGCAAAATAGTGGCCTCCTCTATACTTTATTTAACATGGCCTATAGTCTAAGTGCCAGATTGGAACAAATCTCTCAGTAGACATTGATGCATTTTTCCTGATGGTCTCTATATATCTTTCCATTTGCCATTTTGAATTTTAAGCTTGCCCTTTATTCTGGGTAATTATTATAATTGCCAGAATTTATGAGCTGTGATTTAAGCATCTTGATAATAAGGACATCATGTATTTGCAATATACGTAGATGAGAATTTTGTCTTTGGAATGATGGAGTTGAGAGGTTGAAAGTAAAGGCTCTGCATGTGGACTTCTGATTCAGTCCTGGCTCCTCTAACTTCTATCCAGGTAACACTGAGTAAGTTATTTAACCTCTTTTGCCTCAGTTTTCTCATCTGAAACATGGGAGTAATAATAGAATCTTATGAGAATTACAAGTATTTCTTATCATATATGACATGCTTAGAACTATGCCCAGCAAGCAGTAAACATCCAATGAAAGTTCATTATTACAGCAAGCATAATAATGGCCCTTAGAGATGTCCATGTCCCTGTCCCCAGTGCCCATGAATATGCAATGTCATAAGGTGAGGAGGAAGGCTGTGAAATGGAGTGCAGATTGCTGATAGGCCGACCTTACAATGAATTACCCTGGGTTTTCCCCAGTGGACCCAACATCATCACAAGGGGCCTTAAAACTAGAAGA
This sequence comes from Tarsius wallacei, assembly GCA_963574415.1. Classification (NCBI taxonomy): domain Eukaryota; kingdom Metazoa; phylum Chordata; class Mammalia; order Primates; family Tarsiidae; genus Tarsius; species Tarsius wallacei. Next base: position 16,777 of record CAUYQG010084479.1, on the reverse strand, counting down.
GGAGACTGGGCATCGTAGCTCATGCCTATAATACCAACACTTTGGGAGGCAGAGGTAAGAGGATTGCCTGAACCCAGGGGTTCAAGACAAGCCTAAGCAACATGGAGAGACCTAGGCAACATGGCAGACCTTGTCTTTACAATAAATCCAAAAATTAGCCAGGCACGGTGGCACATGCCTGTAGTTCCAGCTACTTAGGAGGCTGAGGTAGAAGACTTGCCTAAGCTCAAGAGTTCGAGGTTGGGGTGGCCGTGATAGTGCTACTGCATTTCAGCCTGGGTGACAGTAAGACTCCAACTAAAAAAAAAAGAAGGAAAGGTAACTGGAAGTAAGATGCCAAGAAACTCAGGGCTGCTGTCTTTGAAGATGGAGGGAGAGGACAAGGAGCCACACAGTGTGGGTGCCCCTAGAAGCTGGAAAAGGGAAGGAAGCAGATTCTCACTAGAGAGCATCCAGAAAGGAACGCAGTCTGCCAACCCTGTCAGTCTAGCCCTGTTGTGTTGTTGAAGCCACTAAACAACAATGGTGGCAATTTTTTACAGCATCAATAGAAAACTAATGTAGTTTTATCATAATTATTGTTACTACTTTTATAGTATCATAGTAATTCATAAGGAAAAGTTTCCTCTCTGAGGTGTTAAAGAAAAACACTATAAGAAGACTTAAATAATCTATGAATATAAAAATGGTTAGAGCTACATGTATCCCATTTTCTAGACTATGACTACATTGAGCCTTACTTGTATATTTTACTTCAGGTGATTTGACGTGTCAGGTTCATACTCCATCGCCCATAACACAATGCAGGCTTCCCTTTCTCAGTCCAACACACTCTGTACTTTCCTTCACTCAACGTCACAGGTCTCGGATGCTTTCAATATGGAGCACCCTGGGCTTCGTTTCCATCTACTATGTTAGCAAAATTAAGATCTGAAAGGTGGTGTTTGATTTTATCTTTGGTGTAAAAATAGCAACTGTTTTCCATAGCCTTTTGCATCCGAGTTGGTGAGCATATTGGAGTTGCTGCTACATGCACATTTTCTACAACAAAGAACAAAAAACTGTTACCGTCAGCCAGCAGATTTTGCTTTAATTCTCATCTGTTGCTCAGATGCTATTGACTTAGTTTCTTTCTTATTTAAAAAAGATTGATTGTTTTAAGGTTCTCTTGGAGTGAGATGAGATTCTCTTGGAATATATATTATTTTTTCCAGTATCTGCACTTCTCCGACACTCTCCTGGAGGGAGTCCTTGTAGCACTGGTTGTACAGTTGCACCGCATGGAATGGCAGCTGGCCAAGGCCTGAGGGAAGACCTGGGTCCCACCTTCCCACCCTCACCAGGCCCAGCATTGGGGAAGTGTGTGTGTGTTTGCAGAGGCCCTGTTCTTGCTTTTCAGAAGAGGCTAAGTGTTTGTGCTTTTCTGATATTAGCTTGTCTATCATGTTGTTGTAGGTAGGACAGTTTAGCTCACTTGCTAATTTAACCTACTCCTGATCCTCTAGAAACAATTTTGGGGGATCTCTTTAATTCATGTCTTCATAATGTTGTATAGTTCCAATATGCTTTGTTGATTTCAGAATCTGCTCCTCACATGATGTGAGTGTGCTCTTACACATGCCGTAAGTTATTACTCTTGTGGAAAGCATGCAGCCCAAGGACCTACCAAGATGGTGGTCTCCCTGTGTGCTCTGTTCACCTGCTGCTGAAAGAGAACTTCAGAGGTCAAGGTGCTTGCACTCTTCATGATGTGCTTAACTTCCATAGGCATCTCACTCTTGCCACCATCCTGCAGGAAGACCCACCATGGCTCCTTTCAGCCAAAGAGGGAAGCCCAAACCCCTTCAGTAGATAATCCCATTGCTCAGTCCTGGGCTTCTTTCCTGGGGCCTACCAAATATCTTTTCATTTTTTCTTTTTTTAGGTTTAGGGAATCCAAGTGCAGTTTTGTTACATGGATACATTGCAGGGTGGTGAAATCTGGGCTTTTAGCTTAACCATACCTATGTAGTGTACATTGTATCTAATAGGTAATATCTCATACCTCCTACCTTACAACGTCTCTAGCATCTATTATTCCACTCTCTATATCCATTATTTAGCTCCTACTTATAAGTGAGAACATGTGGTATTTGGCTTTCCATTTCTGAGCTATTTCACTTAAGATAATGGCCTCCAGTTCCATCCACATTGCTGCAAAAGACTTGATTTCATTCTTCTTTAAAACTGAGTAGTACTCCATGTGTACACATACCGTGATTTCTTTATCCAATCGTCCATGGATGGACCCTTAGGCTGAGTCCATATCTTGGCTATTATGAATAGTACCCTAGCAGATACTTAGTAAGCACTGAAGAAAAATATCCTAAGATATACCCTAAGAAAATCTTACCATATCTAGAGAGGAAAACCAGAGATTAGTCCCTGATTTCTTAATTATTTAATAACAGTGTCAATCTTATGTTCTTTAAACTAGATTCAGTCAGAGATTTGTGTTTAAATCCATTTCTTTATACAGTAACTGCTATTGTCTCTTCTTGGTGCTTTTGGCTGCTCTCTTTAGAAACCTTTGAACTGACAACTTGTTCTGAACACTGAGTAGACAGATTTGATCTGGTTCAAGTTCCTTTTCCTACACCTTTTATAGGATTTGGTCCTAAAAGGAAATACGTTCAGTAAACTCCTTTTTAATAGATCAACAGAGTGCAGAACCTGCCAATAGGAACTTCATCTTTGTTTTGAAAATGTGTTTCCTGTATTCATTTGATCAGTAGCATTTTTGAAAGCCTCATCTTGCCAAGCACCCTCATAATTGCCCTTCTGCTTATTTGTTTTTACTTATTAAAGTCCTATTTTGCATCAGACACTATTCTAGGCACTAGATACACAGCAACCAAGTCCTCCTCTTGCAGCACTTTTCCTATCTTAATAAAGGAAGGGAAAATCAAAGACTTTTGAGTTTCTTTTGGTGAGTTTAAAATAAAAACAAGCAAAATATTACATAACCATGTAAACTGTTTCTGGTGATGGATCACATAGGGAGTGGTGGGACATCCACCAGATACCTCTGGGGCACACCAGTGTCCTGTCATCTTGAGGGAATCAACAGTCAAGTTATATAGGGTCCAATGAGACAAGAGGCCACGGCTGACATGAATTGCATTCCAGTGAAGCAGAGAGAATAAACAACTAAACTCACATAATTGAGAGTATTTGGGATTGTAGTGGGTGCTATGAAGAAGGTGGAGTCAGAAGGGGTGGTGTCATCTCACCTTCAGTCACTGTCTAACAGTGTTGGAGTGCATACCGTCCAACCACACTGAGTCTCCAGCAGATATGTTATCAGAACCTAGCACACCATGGTACTAAAGCCAATTCACTTTTTGCCTGCTGTTTTTTTTTTTTTTTGCAACATATAAATATGGGAAAGTTATTTTTAAACCAACTTTGCATAAATCTGTAACAAAAAGCTTACCCAAACTATGTCTGTTTTAGTACACGAAGGCCTGGTACACTTGCAGTAAGCATTCTAAAGATAAGTGAACAATCCTGTAAGTGGCAAACTTTGTTTGCAGCTGTTTGAACCAACCCTGTTCCTCTAGCCCGACAGGTGGATATTCTTTATTGTTTCTTTCTATCTCAGATAATGGGATCGTATCTCAAAGATACACTGGTTCATTTTCTACACTGTGCAGTATCAGAAAAAGTAAATCATTAACCCTAAAGGCAAAGGTATTTTTAAAAATCTAGAGGCATCAACTTTTTCTTCCTAAGCTTTGCAAACGCTAAAACATTTATGTTTACTTCATTTTGTGCTAAAATATCCTACATATTTTATTTAAATTAGGGGAATTCTATATAAAGACATCCTGCTGTGAAATGTTTTAAAAAGAACACTCCTACGCACATACACACCCCACAAACACACAACCTCCACCACCACCAAATTAATGCTGAACCCAGTTAAAAATCTGTCCCCCACAGTCTCTGTGGTCTGCACTAATCCCTTTGAGTTTCAGACTCCTCAACGGTAAATGGGGGATAATAACATCCTCCTCAACTTGTTGGGAAGTTTACATTAAACAGTTTACATCAGCAAAACTATCAGTGGAGTGCCTGACTTGATAGATATCGCTTATTTTTGATTGACAAGTAAAAACTGTATATAATTATAGCACACAGCCTGATGTTTTGATATATGTATACATTGTGGAATGGCTAAATCAAGCTATGTAACATATACATTACCTCACATACCTCACATTTTTTTTGTGGTAAGAACACTTAAAATCTACTCTTTTTGCAAGTATAAAAGATATTGTTGTTAACTCTAGTCACCGTAATGTTCGTAGTTCTCTTGCACTTATTCCTCCTGTCTAGCTGAAGTGCTGTGTCCTCTGACCAACACCTCTCTAATCCCCCGCCCTCTCGTCTCTGGTAACCATCATTCTCCTGTTTCTGTGAGTTCAACCTTTTTATTTATTTATTTATTTATTTTTAAATGCACGTTTTTATTTATTTATTTTGTGAGTTGGAGTCTTACTCTGTCACCCAGGCTGGAGTGCAGTGGCATGCTCACAGCCACTACAGCCTCGACATGCTGGGACAGGCGATCCTTCTACCTCAGCCTTTCAATTAGCTGGAACTATATGTGTGCACCACCACACTCAGCTAATTTTTTGATTTATTGTAGAGATGAAGTCTTGCCAAGTTGCCCACTCTGGTCTTGAACCCATGGACTCAGGCAATCCTCTCACCTCAGCCTCCCAAAATGCTGGGATTATAGGCGTGGGCCACTGCACCTAGCTTTTGTATCCTACATATGAAATCTTTGCCTATCCCAATGTCATAAAGATTTTCTCATGTTTTCTTTCACAAGATATCAGTTTTTACTATAATACTTATATCTGTGATCCACTTTTAATTAGTTTTTGTGTTTGGTATGTGAAAGGCAAAGTTGGTTATTTTCTTTTCTGTTTTTGGTACCAACATACATCCAATTATGTCCAGGATCATTTGCTGAAAAACACTATCATCTTCATTGAATTATACTGGACGTTTTGTCAAAAATTAGTTGACAACGTAAGTGTGGATCTATTTGTAGGCTGTTTTTTTTCATTGACTTTCTATGTCTGTTTTTATATCAGCAGTACACTGTTTTGACTACTGTAGCTTTGTATAATTGAATCAATAAAATCCTCCAATCTTTTTTTTTTTTTCAGAATTGTTTTTGTTATTCTAGGTATGTTTGACTTACCATATAAATTGTTATATCTGCTTGTCAATATTTTTTTTAAAAAAGCTTAGCTAGGCTTTTAATTAGGGTTGTATTGAGTATATATGTCAGTTTGGGGAAAACTGACGCCTTAATACTGAGTCTGCTATTTCATGAACATGGTATATCTCTATTTAAATCTTTTACATTTTTACACATTATTTTATAGTTTTAATCAAATAAGTCTTGCACATCCTTTGTTAAATTTATTCATAGATATTCTGTTTGTATGCTTTTTAATTCAGTTATTTTAAAATTTCACTTTCTAATTTTTCTTTGCTGCTATACTGTGTATTTTCTAATGGTTCATTGTTAATTTCTGTTGACACATTTTCTGAGTATATTGTTTGATTATTCATTGTTAATTTCTGTTAGTTAACCTTTTATGCAGACACATTTCTAAATTCACTTATTATTTCTGTTAGCTTTTTGTGTATTCAGGATTTTCTGTGGATAGTCATTTAATCTGAACAAAGGCAGTTTTATTTCTTCCCTTACATTATTTATGTCTTTGATTTCTTTTCATTGACTTATTATATTAGCAAGAACTTCCAGTGAAAGGTTGTATAAAAATAATCAGAATGGATTACCATCTGACTAAAATTATTTAATTTTTTCTTTTTTTTCTTTTTTTTTTTTACTTTAGGTGATTGACTTGGGTTCTGGTAAAGGCTACCTAAGCTCCTTTTTGTCGTTAAAGTATGGCTTAAAAGTTTATGGAATTGATTCTTCAAATACCAATACTCATGGAGCTGAGGAGAGAAATAGGAAATTGAAGAAACATTGGAAACACTGTCTTCCTCAGTCAAGATTAGATGTCAATGGACTGGCATTAAAAATGGCAAAAGAAAAGAAATTGCAAAATGAAATTAAATATAAAACAGATATTGAGGAAGTGTGTCACAACAATCTTCCAAGTCAAGAAAAGATGTCTACCTCAGATTTTTTGCCTGATTTTTCAGGCTCTGTAATTTCTAACATCCAAAAACAGATGGAAAACCTACATGCTCAGCCACAACAAGAAGAAAATTTGTGTTTTGAAAATGCCTTTTCTCTCGTAGACCTTTTGCCCATTAATGCCATAGAGCCTTCTTCTCCACTGCAAATACCCAGTAGAGGAATGTCTGATCCAAATAAAGAGAGAAGAAAAATGACATCAAGTGAATCAAATGTATATTCACCTTTAACCTCTTTTATCACTGCTGATTCAGAACTACATGAGATTGTTAAAGATCTGGAGGTGATTTCACTCTTGAAATAGTTTGATTTACAAAAATGTCCTAAATCATTGGATTCAATTTTATTACTAGCTTACTTAACATATGTATTTTTATTGATCATGTTAATCTAAAAGACCAATAAAATAAATATCATAAGCAGGCTTTCATTATCCCCATACCTATCAAAATCTGATGTGAGCACATGCTAGAATAGAATACCTTTGACACATTTCAGGCCTCTTAAACACAAGTAGTAGCGCAAAAGCTAGGAAGTAAGCCAAGTTCTCAATCTGCAGTTTAAGAATGTTAAAATTCCAATTCAAGAAATTTAAATTTAATTTATATTTGAAGTAAAGAGGAATTTAGAGCAAAATTATGTTTAAAGTTAGATTTGGTGACCAAATATGCAGCAAAAATAGCTTCTATCCGTTCTACAAGGCTTGAACTTTTCCTGAGTTACTAAGTATGTCAATTTATGTAATTGAAACAAAGACAACATTGTATGGTTTTTATTGTTGTTTTGTTTTGTTTTTAGATAGGGTATCTCTCTGTTGCCCAAGCTGATACAATCATGGTTCACTGCAGCCTCAAATTCCTTTGCTCAAGTGGCAATCCTTCTACCTCAGCTTCCCAAGTAACTTGGTCTCTACAGGCATGCACCACTATGCCCAGCTAATTTTTTATTTTTGTAGAGATGGAGTCTCATTTTATTGCCCAGGCTGATCTTGAATTCCTAACCTCAAGCAGTCCTCCCACCTCGGCCTCACAAAGTGTTGGGCATGGGCCCCCATGTCCAGCCTGTTTGATAAAACAATATTGTAGAGGAGCTTCTAGAGATTATTTGGCCTAATTAATTGTCTCATAAAAAAGATAGTCTTTGGAGTTGTATTAGTCTGCTCTTGTACATTTTTTTAAAATAAATTCTTCCCCCAAAAAAAGTATAAATAAAAAAACCAGAGTTATCTATAAGTTTAAATCCTTGTTTGATAGCTGACACCAGTGTTTTGCCATTTTTAAACTGAGAAATTTTTCTTTTTTCCTGATGTTTTCGAACTTAAGGGAATCTGGCTAATCCTCATTAATTATTTTTCTTATATATAAAATTAGAAATTAGGCTATCCTAAACTTTCCCCTAGGGTTAAACAACCACCAATTACTTTAAAAATGTAAATAGTGCATATTGTCACTTTTAAATTTTCTCAAAATCTTGCTGATCAAAACTATAAGTAGTAATTTGTGACTCAAGTATTATCTTCAGAACAAATATAATTGTTTTATTTAAATAGTATTTTAAATGATTTTACTAACAATGTCATTTCAGCTCATGGGATTTAGACATAAAGGAGAGCTGAAATTTAACCTTGCTAATGAAAAAAATTTGTACTTGTAAGTGGCTTTGATCTGATAGGACACTAAGTTGCTTTGTTGCTTCAACACTATTCTCTTCAAAGCACAGTTTTTGGAAGGTTGCAACTCTTCTGCTTTTCTTGATGATCAGATAGTTTAGATAGGCTTCATTTAGCTGCTATAATATTATAAATAAAAATGAATTTCTTTAAAATAAAAATTTTTTTAAAATTTGGACTTGAAAGATTTATTGCTAATTAAGGGTAAAACAACAGAGGTAGAAATTTCTCCCTTTAATCTTAGTTTAGCTCTCCCTAAAAATAATACAAGAACATTTAATGTCACTGTGTTTATCAGGTGGGATTAGTTAATAATATTAGCAAGTAGCAGCAAGGAAACAAAAATATGAAATTACCATATTATCCTAGTAGTAAAGTATTTAAGTACTATGTGGGACTAGGGAGGGGAATGGGCAGTGTTAGTTAATTCTGGTTATTAAACTGCTGATTCACTATAGATCCCAAGAAACACTCTTCCAGCAAGTCTTAGTTTAGAGAGTCCTTATAAGAGCTTGCTTATAGTTTTGATCATATACTGTTTTGAATGAGTAGTACTTTATTGAAAACTTTGAAAGACGTGATGATTTAGTTTTAAAAAAAAACCCAAAAAACTAAGTTACTGTATTTGTATTTTAACATACCTATATTGATAGATTTTTACACTAAAAATGTTTGCTCTATCTGGGCTTAAGAATGTCATCTGGAAATTTGAAAGGATAATATTAGAAATTCTTTAAAAATCTTTTTCACTCCAAATGGTGAAAATATGTGATTCTAATAGGGCACAGATTTTTCTGTATAAAAATTTCTTTTTACAACTTCTTTAACTAAGTTCCTGAGTCATGTCAAAGACACAAAGGTATTACAGTAAATTCAACTTTACATTTGGTATATTGAGTAAGATTCTGTGTGTGTATATGTCTGTACCCATTTTGTATTTGTGTGTGTATATTTAAACAAGGCTTTGGCTAATTAGAATACTTTATATGGTAATTTTTGAATAAAACTGAATACAACTTAGATATTTTTATATTTCATGTTGCCTTATCTGATGCAATTAATAAACTATGCTTTTTGGTGTTAGAGGAAAAATACTGACTTTGTACCAGTCATATTGCTTTTTATAACAGTTTTATAAAATTTCTAATGGACAATCTGTAAAGTGAAATCAATAAATAAATTAACTAGTATGATCAAAGTTTGAAAAAATGTGTCTCAAATCACAGATTGGTCCTAGTAACATATTACATTTCATTGGCCCAATCTTTGTGTACTTGTTAAGCAAATATTAATTGCAAAAATATATATATATAAATTAATAAACAACTGAAAACATTGAAAAAAACTTAAAAGTTGTATTAAGAGACTACATTTTGCCTATAAAGGAAATAAGTATTTGTTTTTAAAAAAAATACTTTCTAAGTAGAATTTGATAATTATGAAAACCTTTACATATTCTAATGGACATTTAAAATCTTCACCTGCTGCTGGGAGCAGTAGTGCGAGGAGGCCTGTAGTCCTTGCTGTTCCAGAAGCTCAGGCTAGAAGGTTGCTTGAAGCTAGTAATTTGAGTCTGTAGCATTCTATAATCGTGCGTGGGTATAGTCAATGCACTTTAGCCTGGGCAACATAGATCCTGTCACTAAAAAGAAAAATTAAAAAGTAAATAAATTTTAAAATAAAAGTCTTTGCCTGAATTGTTGTTTAACTTTCCTTTTAGTTGCCAAAATTTACTTTTCTTCTTGTCTTTAAAGGATTGTTTAATGGTAGGTCTACACACTTGTGGTGATCTTGCTCCAAATACTCTGAGAATATTTACTTCTGAGGCTGAAATTAAGGGAGTTTGCAGTGTGGGTTGTTGCTACCACCTCTTATCTGAAGAGTTTGAAAACCAGCATAAAGGTACAAAGTTCCTCTTGTGTCATACGTTTACTTATTTGAGCATAATGGCTGTTTTCTATCTCTCCCTCTTTTTTTTTTTTTTTGCAATTATTGAGAAATTAACATTTAAGATAGCATCTGATTTTCTTGCGATTTTAATGTTACAATGCTATTGAAATTTGCACTATCACCTATGTATTTTACTAGAGTTTCTTTGGTCATAATAGTCTTAATGAGTACTGAAAGCTTTGCAAATATTTATAAGTTTTAAGTGATGTCTACTTTAGAAAACTGCTATTTAAAAATACATGTGGGATATACATTTACTGAGATAGTAAAGCTAGTTTATTTATTTGTCATGAATATAGAATTTCAAAGTTTACTTTCATTTCCAAAACCCTTTTCATTTCTGAAGGAATATTGAGATTTGTAAAAATAAATAAATAAATAAAAATTGTTTTACTGTATTTTGGAGAGTCAGCACACTAGCATTTTAGAAGACTGCAAAATTGTGTGATTGCATTAAAATAATAAATTCAAACTATGCTACCAGGACCCAGAAGGTATCTGAGAAACCAAGTACAGAGTAGATGGCAGGATTTAGGGACCTCACAACCCTTTACCCGGAGCAGCTCCAATACCTCTCTTTGATCCATTTAACATAAGTTATTATTTCAGAATTGCTGATTCAGATGAGATGGTTGTTTAGCCTATTAATATTAGTGGTTCTTTTTAATACTAGTTTAATGACATCTTTACCAGTGTCCAGCATCCTTTACTAGTAATTTTAGGTCAGGAATTTTTAGGTTACCATCATTTTGTGTGCATAAGGATGGTACTGGTTGATCTTTTCTCACTTTTGAAACCCAGTTGAATATAACACTTTCATTACTTTTTATTTAGCCATGTCCAGGAGGTAATTCTACTGAAATGAGACATGTTGAGACAGAAGTCAGGTTTGGAACTGGTGAAGATTTTGATGAAATTGAGTTAATCAAATTAGAATAAATTGGTGTCAGGATTTTGAAAATTTTATTTTAGGAAAGGTGCATAATAATGAAATTATGAATATATATATAGAGAGAGAGACAGTGAGAGAAATAAAGCAAATTGACAAAAAGCTAACTAGTCTAATTTTGATGGAGAATATATATTTTTCATGCCATTATTACCAAACTTATTTTCTTTAAGTACAGAAATTTTCAAAATAAAAATTAGGTGGAAAAAGTGAACCTAAAAATAGAAAAATTGGGTTTTTTACTAAATCATATACCAAAATATTTACATTGTTTTACAGTTTTTTTGTATATCTTTCTGCAAATAAATTAAAAAATAAAATTTTAATGCAATCACAGTTCTACAACTTTTTAAATGTTTGATGTATATATTTCCCTTAATCATCAATAGCATTAAATTCTATGCAGGGAAGCATTGTCTTTTGAAGTTTATTATTTGGTTCTTAGTTCAAGAGTTTCTTGTTCTGTAGGTACAGTAAAATTCAGTGTAATAATTGGTTTAGTTTGGGGGCAGGTGTGTGCCTTTAAATTCAGAGATACTACCCTCCATTGTAAGATTTTAAATTTTAGCTGCCTGCTTCCTTCTTTCACTTTATCATCGTTGCCCCCTAGACTACCTTCCCATTTCAGAGTGCCTCTTGCTCCTCTTCAGGCAGTACCTTTGTGGGACGGCCATCATTGGTCTTGCTGCACCGTAGCAGCCATTACACTGTACCATCCAGTCTCAGACATAGCCTCAGTACTTCCCCACCAAGGATGGGGTTCTCTTTTTTGTCAGTGCAGTCTACTCGTTATCACACCCTTTTGTCCACACTCCCACCTTTCTCTTCCTCTGGAGTTATCTTGAGACTTCATTCTGCTAGTTTAAGATATTTATATCCTAACATATTTAAATCACAGTTTGTTGTATAGATGTGGGTTGTACTTTTATCTGTCTTTTGTCTGGTTTTTGTCAAATATGTAAAAAAAAAATTCAGATTTAGGTGACTGTTACTGTTTTATGGCAACCAGGAAGGTACATTTTTCATCTGATGTCTGGTTCTTCAATCCTTTCTTAAAAGGATTGGCAAAAGCTGCTTGCCAATTTTTAAAAAAATTCAGAGATTGACTAGTTATTCCTTTGACAATCCATTTTATACCAGTCTTCAGGTACCTTTTCTAGCAGATTATCGCATTACTCTGTTAACAAACATTCATTGACCATGTATTATAACTAAACTGAATTTGAATAGGGCATGTTAGATAGAGAGACTTTGAAAAACCCAGAGGAAGAAGGAAGATTGGTATATCCACGTATTCCATTGCTCTTATATCTTTTCGGCCAAAGAAAGATTTGGTCAATTGATGAGCCTTGAGACTATAGACATTGGATTTTATTCACTTTTGTGTCTTTATGACCAAACACATGCACATTGACTCAAACATGATTGATGTAGGTATAATGTGTTTTGAAAACAAGTGACTAGGAATAGAAAAAAAAATCACTGTTTTTCTGCCTGGGCAGCTGCATTTCACACAGTTAAGAGAGTATAAGATTGTGCTGAATAAACATTTAGTGAGCAGCTACTATTTTCAAGGCATTGTGCTTGAAGAATTTATATATAATATTGAAAATGGGAGAGAGGCTCATAAAAAGTCAATATGTAGGGAAAGAGATATGAAACTCAATAGATTACAAACAAGATGCAGCTTCACAAATATTCATCAAATGCCCAAATATTTGGCTATATGCTGAGTGGTGGGGATACAAAAATTGTATGAGATATCCTCTTCACCTCAAATTATTTTTGTTTTAAACTCTAAGTCCTAGGAACTTGATAATCATTGTTAGCAATTTACAAGACTTTTTTAAAGAGAAAAGTCAAACAACATAGAATAAAATATAAAGTAAATCCCCAAACTCAAATTATTGGTTTTTTATGAATCTTTTCAAAAAAATTACATACATTCTATACTCTTGCATGGCTTAGGGAAACAAATATATAAATTTTTCATTACCTTACTTTTTTCATATAATATATTCTGTTAATCTTTTCATATCAACACAGGGCATGTTGCTTTAGTTTTTCTTATGATTGCAAAGTATTTTATATACCATATTTTGTTTATTTAGTTCTAAGTAGTTAATATTTGCTTAAAGCAGTGGTATTCTTTTTTTAATAAACCAAATTTTAATGAACAGATGATTGATTCAATATAGAATTTGAAAGCACAAAATATGACACCTGTGTCCATCTTTGTTTTCTTATTCTCAAACATTGGTCACAAAGTAATGTAAGTAGTAAATGCTATAAGACAGGATGTTATATCTCTTATCTTAGAGCACAGTAGCATATGTCTCACAGTCTATGAGGAAATGAGAGAATTTTTCTGTGTGATAATGTCCACTGTACCTTGAAAGATCAGTAGAAGTTAATTAGACATAGAAATGGGAAGGATATTGCAGGTAGAGTAAACAAAGTTATGGGGTAATAGATGTATAAAATCAAGTTTTCTTAGTTTGATTTTCATAGTCACCCTTTCTCTTTGTAACTATCTTTTCTCCCATCTTGTTCTCCTTATATCCTTCTCAGAAACAATGATAATAGTAATCCCAATGTTCATTTCAACAGGTAGAAAGCCACAATTTTATGGTGAATAAGGTCTTCTTTCTCATTTCAGTTTACTTAATAACCTATTTCCACAAAATCTCTTTTTGGTCACTTAGTTTATTTCTTTAATACTTGGTCATTCTTAAAATGATCTTTGAGTCTTCTGGGGAAATCAGTTAAACAAAATGCTCCAAATTTTTGCTCACTAGAAATAGATACTTCTCCATTAACAGATCTGAAGCATTGGTCTTGGATCTTGCCTGAGTAAAGCAGTTTCACCTTCTTTTGTCTAGTGAGGTAGTTTCACCTTCTCTTCTCTAGTAAGTTCTGCTGTTCAACATGGATTGATAGGATATTTTTGACCCCAGGATTCATACGATAAAAAGTATTAGGAAAGTTTTACAGAACAGTGACTAGCATCTACAAACTCATTTTCCCTTCCTATAGGCATAGTCCATTGGAACGGCTTTCTTGTCAAAAATATCTTATTCCTTGAGAATCATTGATACTATCAGGTAAACAATACCAGGCTTCAGTGGGGGAGAAGCAATAGTAATATCTCAGCGTTACTTACTTTCTTGATACATAATTGAAATGAACAGAGGGTTGAGAGTTTTGCTTGTCAGGAAAGAAAGAATAACTGGAGAAAACAGTACTGACTAATATGGTGAAATGAGCGGGGACATATGTAACCCTGCCAAGAGATAAGAGAAAAATGTAGAAAAATAAGTGATAGGAATAATAAAAGTAAACTTGGTTTATGTTGCAGTTTTGCCTAGCCCTGGACTGCTACATTTTCTCATCTCAAAAACCAGAAGTAAAAGGTAACTTACTCCCTTTTCTCTTTCCCACACTTCATCTCCATTTTTCTCACCTTATCTTTTCTGTAGTAAAACAGAGAAGATATGAACCATCTCATGCAATTTTTAAAACAGTGCTTCTCAACTCTAGCTGCCCAGCTGAATCAAATTGACACTTTTAGTACTTAGATGCCTGGGACCTGCCTCTAACCTTCTGAATTATAATCTCTAGGCATAAGACTTGAATGTAAGTATTTTTAGAAGCTCCATAGGTAATTCTGATGTACAGTATGGTGGAAAACAAGGTATTTATTACGGTTACGTAAGAAGACATTCAGAATTCTAGAGGATCATTTGTAGAAATATGTTCAAGATTATTTATAGTTATTTCATTTTCCTCCATGCAAAGACTTAGGAAAGCTCTAGTCAGGTGCCAGTTTGCACATTCAAACCAATGGTTGAACTCAGAAGGATCCAGGAGTGTATATCAAAATCCAAAATGCAGAAAGCTAGAGTAACCATCGCAAAACAAAGTCCTCAAAGTACACTGCTCAGAGTAAAAACCTGGCAAAAGCAAACACAGTCCCAAGAGGGTCATAAATAGAAAATAAAGGTAAGGGTTAGAATCTGGAAAAAATCAAGGGGAAAATCTAGAAAAAGCAGAGTGTCTAAGATAATTATTATGGGTACCACTAGATTTTGATGGCTTTTCTTTATTGTTGAGCTGGGGGGTGTGTGTGTGTGCGTGTGTGTGTGTGTGTGTGTGTGTGTGTGTGTGTGTAGGCAGACAATGTCAAACAGTTTGTTCTAGCATATTTAGCAGAAACTATTTTGGTAGATGGAATATGGACATAGCCTTATTTTGTATATATAATGTATAACTATATATTCCTAGTATTACTTACTAAAATGGAAATTGATCGCTCTTTAGTTTGATCATTATATTAAAATAACTTATTTAGAGGGCAAGGGGTTTACATGCATGAGGTTAGCATATTTCCTGTCATATATCCAGCCTAGGTTCCATGAAGTTATATCTTTAAATGGTCAAATATGCTGTGTGTCCCTGCCTTTATATCTTACACACCTGCCCTTCACCCTCACTTTATTTGCACAGCTGCCTTTAAGTTTGAATTGGGGCAGTGTTGCCCTTTGGGATGTAAATTTGAGTTATTAATAATCCAACATAGCATAGTAAGAAATTCTGGTATATATACTGCAACTTTTTATGATGATATTTGCTATGTAAACAATATGTGTTTTACATGAATATGTTTACCCAATATATTGTGGTAGACCATAGAGGTGGTCTGACGTGAATGTCAGTTTTCAAAAATACCTCAAAGCTCCATGAACCATTATGAATGCTGAATTTATACCACATGTTTTAAAACCTGCTTTTAAATGTTTGTGCATTATAAGCCAGTGGCTCCTAGGAGAACAAGAAATACCAGAAACAGTTTTATTGTAGTACTTTATATAATATGCAATTTCCCAAGCTTGACTGATGTTTCACTATTTTGACCTAATATTGACTATTATCATAATTAAATTGAAGTGTTTATGTTATCCTTTCTCCTAGAAGTTAGAGAGAGAACTTTTTTTTTTGAATCTCAGTATAACTGGGTTGTTTTTCTCATAAAGGTAGAAACAGGCTGTAGGAAACTTTAGGTACTGATTCAGATCCACACATGTCTTCTACCTTGCTAACAGAACAATGATTTTTGTTCAGGAATTGGTTATCTGGGCGATTGAGCCCTTATATAGCCTCAGAAAATAAGTGAATCTCAATCTGAATTAATTGTGGCAATTCCATTGATTTTAGAATGGATACAGGACACAATTGTTACCAATGAGGCATGAGGGCCATGTTTCCTAGGATAGAGTCCCCAACCACTGGGGCCATAGACTGGTACTGGTCCGTGGCCTGTTAGGAACCAAACCACACAGCAGGAGGTGGTCAGCGAGCTCTTACTTCTGTAATATCAGTGACGGTATTAGATTCTCATAGGAGCATGAACTCTATTGTGAACTATGCATGCAAGGCATCTAAGTTGCACACTTCTTATGAGAATATAATGCCTGATGATCCCAGCCCTTCCCCACCCATGGAAAAATTGTGTTCACGAAACCAGTTCCTGATGCCAAAAAGGTTGAGGACTGCTATTCTAGGGAGTTTCTGGGAATTTATTTTTTATTCTTAAAACTGAACACAAAACAGGGGCATCACTTAGTTTTTTTCTGCCTCCAGATTTTCTCATTTATATGCGTGTGTTCAGCCTAAATTATCTATATCTGCCTACTATTGGCTTAAAATGTACACTATCAGAAATTGGTGTTAGTGTTCTAACTGAACCCTTCAGGTCCAGTTTGAGGGATGAAAGGTGGTTTTACGCTGGGTTCGGTGGCTCAGCCTGTAATCTCTTGCTTCAGGAGGCTGAGGTGAGTGGATTGCCAGAGCCCGCGGGTTCGAGACCCACCAGGGCAAGTTGGCGAGACCTCATCTCTACAATAAATCAAAAATTAGCTGGGCGTGGTAGCGCGCGCCTGTAGTTCCAGCTACTTGGAAGGCTGAGGTGGAAGGATCA
>CAUYQG010084474.1:0-16811 GCA_963574415.1 Tarsius wallacei | reverse complement strand
GAAGAGAAGTTGTTTAATGGTTAGAGACTTTCATTTCTGCAAGATGACGTTCTGGAGATTTGTTTACAGCAATGTAAATATACTTAACACTTAAAAATGGTTAAGATGAGCCGGGCTCGGTGGCTCAGCCTGTAATCCCGTGCCTTTGGGAGGCCGAGGTGAGTGGATTGCCTGAGTCCGCGGGTTCGAGACCCGCCTGGGCAACTTGGTGAGACCTCATCTCTACAATAAATCAAAAATTAGCCGGGCGTGGTAGCGTGCGCCTGTAGTTCCAGCTACTTGGAAGGCTGAGGTGGAAGGATCGCCAGAGCCCAGCAGGTTGAGGCTGGGCCACTGCACTCCAGTCTGGGCGACAGAGTGAGACTCGAACTCAAAAAAAAAAAAAAAAGGTGTTTCTTACTGTTTTAACCTCTTTCCCTGTTTTGTAAGCAAATGATGAAAAAGGTTGAGTGAGTGACTGGAGGACCCAGGTCAGCAGCCGGGATGTCCTCCAACTGGCCAGGGACTTTGACTCTTATTTTTTAATTTTTTATCATTTACTTTTATTTTTTGTAAAGACAAAGTCTCACTGTCTTGCCCAGGCTAGTCTCGAACTCCTGGCCTCGAGCAATCCCTCTACCTCGGCCTCCCAAAGTGCTGGGATTATAGGCATGAGCCACTGTACCCAGCCAGACCCTGACTCTTCAGGCCTCCTGAGAGACCTTAAACAGGCCACCCACTGCGCCTTCCTTGACTATGCGAAGTACCTTCTAATCAAGGCAGGATGAGGCACAGGTCAAAGAAAGGGGCCTATCATTCGCCTGAAGTTGAGACAGCAACATGACTTGGGCTCCAAGACCTCTCCTCAAGCCTCTCTTCAGGGAGCTGCAGCCCCAGCAGACAGGCTCCGGCCCCACCTCGCCCTCTCCTGAAGAGCTGAGCCCAGGTCCACTCAGCCGTCAAGGGTGGGTCTTACATTTCCACCCCACACACCTACGAAGAGGTTGTGTCCCTGCATACCAGCAGAGCAGGCAAGCCCGAGTGACTCAGCACTCCTGGTGTGTGGCTTGCCAACCCATGGTCGGCGACGGGCCATGAGTCACAAATTACAGGCTTCCGTCTGAGCAGGCTTTGCCAGGCTGTGAGGCAGCAATGCTGGCAGGGAGCTCTAAGCTTGGGGCGGTGGGGAGAGAAAGGACCAGACGGGAGTAGCAGACTGGGCACCCTTACAACTTCCTCCCCACCAGCCCACGTGAGGCTCCCAGGCTCCCAGGCTGCTGAGCCAAGGCCCAGTTTCAGTGATGTGATCCCAAGAGAAAAGCTCGGACATGCTCTTCTGACCCAGGTCTTCCTTGGCGCCAGACCAGGAAGAAACCAGTTGGCGTCAGAGCCCAGTGGAATTTCAAAGTCTGTGTCTTCAACTGAAACTACAGGACAGTCCAGGGCCAGGGCATTGGCGTGTGCTGTTGGTGGCAGGCCCAGGGAGGGCTCTTCCGCCCTCCAAGACATCCTTGTACCCGACGCCTGGAGCAGCCTTGTTCACAGTGCTAGGAAGCCAGAAGGTCAACGCACCATTTCGCGAGCTCCCTACAAAACACAGGCTGACACCACAGGCCTCAGAGCATCAGCACATCACGAGCCATCTTAGCATGCTTGGCCAAGGCAGCAAGGGCTTCCCAAATTTTTAAAGAATTGGGTTGTTCTTTTGTGCTAGTATAATGAAGCCAACCACACCCTACATTCCCCACCCCGATCCTGCTCCCCATGAAATTCCTTTCAGTTCAAGAACAGATTCTCAACGACAGCAAACTTAAATGCTACCCAAGTTTGATGTTTTTTGGTTTTGGTTGTCATTATAAATGTTTGGTTGTGTGGTTGAAGGTGACGCAGAGAGGAACAAGCGGCAAGGAATGAGGGCCAAAGCCAGGCTTGGGCAGAGGCCCAGGGAGACTGTGTGTCTCCTGCAGGAGCAATCACACCCACCTCCCAGACTCCATGGATCCCGGAGATCTGCAGGCCTCCGGGCACCCTACACGCCCTCCAACGCCTTGTTGCTCCACTAAGGGCCTCTCTCGGGCTGCCGGGCCTCTGCTAGCGATAACTTGTGGAAACCCTGGGCTGCTGGCTTTAGCAACTGTACGGAGAGGCAAACACAGACTCTAATGAGCGTTTGTTGGGCACAGTGAAGCCAAGGGCAAGACTAATGAGAAACCGGCCCTTTATTTCAGCAACTGAAAACTGTGTCATTTCTTAGGAACCAATAAAAATAATGAACAAAATTATAACACTGGTCACCGTTGAGTGCAGCTGTGTTCCATCCACGATGCTGCCGTACTGCACACAATTTATCCCAGCAGGGACTCAACCACCTGCATGGCACTGAGTGCCCGTGACCCCAATGCCTGGCACCATGCCTGGCACAGGAAGGTGCTCAGGAAATAGGGATGAATGAATAGTAAAGCCAGTACACATTAGGAGCCAGAGTCAAGGGACTCTTTCCAAACACTTCTTTTCTGATGATCATCTTCCTTCTATATATACTAGAGATATACAGTACACTTGTGAATAAGACACATTTTCCTTTTTTTAAATTTTGAAGTATTTCAAACACATGAAAAAGTACAAAAAATAATATGATAGCTCAAACTCTATTTTATTTTATTTTTATTTATTTATTTATGTATTTATTTTGAGTTGGAGTCTCACTCTGTCACCCAGACTGGAGTGCAGTGGCCACTCCCGGCCACCGCAGCCTCGACCTGCTGGGCTCTGGCGATCCTTCCGCCTCAGCCTTCCAAGTAGCTGGAACTACAGACACGCGCTACCACGCCTGGCTAATTTTTTGGATTTATTGTAGAGATGAGGTCTCGCCAGGTTGCCCAGGCGGGTCTCGAACTCGCAGGCTCAGGTAATCCACTCACCTCAGCCTCCCAAAGCACGGGATTACAGGCTGAGCCACCGAGCCCGGCCCCTAAATATATTTTATTCTCAGTTGATTGAATCCATGGATCAGAACCCATGTATACAAAGGGCTGACTGTACTGAGATTTCTACTAAGTGTTTAAAGTTGAGATATTGAATAGGCAATTGGGTACAAGTCTTGAGGTCTGAGCAAATTTCGATTTGGAGCCTTGATCAGTATATAATGATACTATTTAGAGCCAAGAGGCTTGATGAGATTACCTAGGAAGTGAATGTAGATGGAGAGGAAATGAAGTTCTTGAACTAAGTTTTGATATATTTTTGATACCTCAAGAAATTTATCTAGAATGCCAGGGCTAAAAGAGAAGCTTTTGATAATTTTAGGACTAATACCATTCTGGCGAAATAAACCTAACAAGTACTAACTAGTCAAGATGTAGAGACAAAAATAGAATGAGTGGTGTACAAGTGACTATTTTTTGCCTGCTAAATAGCTTCATGTATCAGAGATCAGAACGCTCACACCCATAATCCCATGATTACTTGAACTTATTACATGAACTTAATTACATGAACTTAAGAAACAGAGTGCCTTATTTCTACTTGATTACTCTGAAAGGGTGGCTAGAATGGTTACCTTCTTAGATATCTTTTGTAAAGGAACACATAAGGTAAAACAAATAAAGGTCTATAAAATAATGAATGGGATATCAAAAAATGTAAAGCTCTTCAGCCACTAACATGATAACCATTTCTGGCTTTGAAAATTTACAGAGTAATAGTGAGATCAAGCTTTTCTTCTTTTTCTTTTTCTTTTTTCTTTTTTTTTTTTTTTAGAGGTTCTCTCTCTGTTGTCCAGTCTGGAGTTCAGTGGCGAGATCATAGCTCACTTCAGCCTCGACCACCTGGGCTCAAGTAATCCTCCTGCCTCAGCCTCCTGAGTACTTGGAAGTAGGCACACACCGCTATGTCTGGCTGATTTTTTAATTTTTTGTAGAGTTGGGATCTTGTTATGTTGAACAGACTGGCTCAGAAGTCCTGGCTTCAAGCGATTCTTCCTCTTGGGCCTCCCAAAGTGCTGGGTTTCCAGGCATGAGCCATCGCACACAGACTAATTTCTTATTTAGTCTATTATTGGGCATGGTCATATCTCATGTTATTTATTTTTTGAATCGGAGTTTCACTGTCGCCCAGACTGGAGTACGGTGGCAGGCTCATGGTCACCGCAGCCTCAACCTGCTGGGCTCAGGTGAGCCTTCCGCCTCAGCCTTCTAAGTAGCTTACGGGCATGCGCCATCACACCCACTTAATTTTTCTTCACTTATTGTACAGATGAGGTCTCACCCAGTTGCCCAGGCTGGTCTTGTACTCGTGGGCTTAGGCCGTTCTCTCACTTTGGCCTCACAAAGTCCTGCAATTATAGGCATTAGCCACCTCACCCAGCCTATTCATTATTTTTAAATTTAATGTATTTTTTTAGACTCATTGTCTCCTTCTATGATCCAGGCCGAGTGCAGTAGCATGATCATATCTCACTGCAGCCTGGAACTCCTGGGCTCAAACAATCCTCCTGTCTCAGCCTCCCAAGTAACTGGGACAGCAGGTATACACCACTGTGCCAAGCTGATCATTTTATTTTTTGTAGAGACATGGTCTCACTTTGTTGCTAAGGCTAGTCTTGAATTGGCCTCAAACGAACTTCCTACCTCAGTTTACCAAAGTGCTAGGATTATAGGCATGAGCCACCACACTTGGCCCAAACCTTATTTTAAGAATCTGGTTCTCTGAGCCTGAGCCTGGTAGCTGACACCTATAATCACAAAACTTTGGGAGGCTGTGGTGGGAGAATTCCTTGAAGCCAGGAGTTTGAGACAAGCCTGGTCCACCAAGTGAGATCTCACCTACATTTTAAAAAATACCTTTTCTAAATTAAAAAATAAAAGGAAGCCGGGCTCGGTGGCTCAGCCTGTAATCCGCGCCTTGGGAGGCTGAGGTGAGTGGATTGCCTGAGCCCACGGGTTCGAGACCCGCCTGGGCAACTTGGCGAGACCTCATCTCTACAATAAATCAAAAAGTAGCCGGGCGTGGTAGCGCGCCTGTAGTTCCAGCTACTTGGAAGGCTGAGTGGAAGGATCGCCGGAGCCCAGCAGGTCGAGGCTGCGGTGGCCGGGAGCGGCCACTGCACTCCAGTCTGGGCGAGGGAGTGAGACTCCAACTCAAAAAATAAATAAATAAATAAATAAAAGGAATCTGGCCACGCCCGGCCTAATTTCTGAAATACAAGTATGTAAGATCTAATATTTATAACTATTAAGGGCTTAATACAGTTTTAATTGATTCACTGCATATTTCAGGATATTTTCTTGATATGGATAAGGATCTATTTAAAAGTATTTAAGGACTGGGCACGGTGGCTCAAGCCTGGTAGGCTGGGCAAGAGGACTGCCTGAGACCAGGGATTTAAGACCAGCCTGGGCAACTTGATCAGACCTCATCTCTACAAGAAATCAAAAAAATTAGCCAGGTGTGGTCACTCACACCTGTAGTTCCAGCTATTTGAAAGAATGAGGTGGAAGGATTGCCTGAGCCCAGCCGGTTGAGGCTACGGTAGCCATGAGCTTGCCAGTCAGTGCACTCCAGTCTGGCTGGCAGAGTGAGACTCCGACTCAAAAAAAAAAAAGTATTTAAAGTGTCAGAAGGCAAAAGGAATAGGTAAAACAGACAGTTAAGGCAGTCACAGTGTATAGGTTGTTGTTGTTGATTTAAAAACATATCAGAGATCCTTTTGCTTATGCAGGACACAGATACTCTCTTCGTTAAGTGTACAGCCTCGCTCTTGCTGTTGTACCTTCTTACCATGAGGAATATGTAGGGCCCATTTGTTCAATGGGCACTATGTTAAAAGACCAGCAGTTTTGAAGTTTGTCAGTCAAGGAAGAGAAATTAATTCCAGAATATTGAGGGGAAACATTTCTAGTAACAACATATTCCCAAGTGTTTATCTGACCTCTTGTTGCTGTTTTATAGAAATCACCACGGAATCAGGGTCCATGCCATGTATGATTTTTTTTCCCCCCAAAGTCATAGTCACAAGCATCAATTGTGTTAATTAGAAAATGAGTTCTAGC
The DNA here is from genome assembly GCA_963574415.1 of Tarsius wallacei. Classification (NCBI taxonomy): domain Eukaryota; kingdom Metazoa; phylum Chordata; class Mammalia; order Primates; family Tarsiidae; genus Tarsius; species Tarsius wallacei. The sequence continues at coordinate 10,782 of CAUYQG010084474.1, read as the reverse complement.
TGGTGTGGTGGCTCATGCTTGTAATCCCAGTACTTTGGGAGGCCAAGGTGGGAGGACTAGTTAATTAACGCTCAGGAGTTTGAGACCAGTCTAGGCAACATAGTGAGACTTTGTCTCTGCAAAAGAATGAAAAAATCAGTTGAACGAGGTGGTACTACACGCCTGCAGTGTCTTGAGGTGGAAGCATCATCTGAGCCCAGGTGGTTGAGGCTGCAGTGAGTTGGGATGATACCACTGCACTCCAGCCTGTGTGACAGAGTGAGAACCTGACTTTAAAAAGTCACCGTATTTTTTTACAGGTAAAACTGAAAGTAACCTTTGTACCTTTTCCAGGAGTCCATAAATAATACTACCAAAAATTTCTGGATAGTTTAGAGGCAATCTTCCTAAATAGAACTGAGAGGGTTAATCTGAGTAATATACAACAACATTTGTAGGGAAATCTGCTTTACAAAAATCTGGAGCCTCTTCACTAAGAGTTAGAACTAGTTGGTAAAAAAAGGGCCTTTTCCTTGTTTCATTGGAAATTGGACTTATAAACAGTGGCTTTTAACTGTTTTTGGTGGTGTTTGTGGTAGAAAGTCATGGGCCTCTTACTAAGAATATGATAAAACCTTTGTACCTTTTCCCAGAACTTTTTTTTTATTCTTTTTTTTTTTTGAGTTGGAGTCTCACTCTGTCACCCAGACTGGAGTGCAGTGGCCGCTCCCGGCCACCGCAGCCTCGACCTGCTGGGCTCCGGCGATCCTTCCGTCTCAGCCTTCCGAGTAGCTGGAACTACAGGCGCGCGCTACCACGCCCGGCTGATTTTTTGATTTATGGTAGAGATGAGGTCTCGCTTGCCCAGGCGGGTCTCGAACCCGCGGGCTCAGGCAATCCACTCACCTCAGCCTCCCAAGGCGTGGGATTACAGACTAAGCCACTGAGCCTGGCTCCCAGAACTTTAATTTAAGGGATTCCCTGGCAACTTTTTTTTCTTTTGAGGCAGTCTTGCCCTATCACCTATGTTGGAGTGCAGTGGCATGATCATAGTTCACTGTAACCTTGACAATCTTAAACTCCTGGCCTTGGTCTCCCAAAGTGCCAAAAGTACAGATGTGAGCCATAGTGCCCGGTTCAGCAATTTCGATTGTAGGCTGGGTTTTTTTTTGTGAGTTGGAGTCTCACTCCTTTGTCCAGGCTGGAGTACAGTGGTACGCACGCCACTTCAGTGTCCACCTTCTGGGCTCCAGCGATCCTTCCACCTCAGCTTTCCAAGTAGCTAGAACTACAGACGCGTGCCACCATGCCTGGTTTTTTTTTTTTTTACTGTAGAGACAAGATCTCGCCAAGTTGCCTGGGCTGGTCTCAAACCCGCGGGCTCAGGCAATCCACTTGCCTCGACCTCCCAAAGTGCTGGAATTACAGGCTGAGTCACCGAGCCCAGCCTTTTTTTTTTTTTTTTTTGAGTTGGAGTCTCCCTCCTTCGCCCAGGATGGAGTGCAGTGGTACGCATGCTCACGGCCACTCCAGCGTCCACATTCTGGGCTCCAGCAATCCTTCCACCTCAGCCTTCCGAGCAACTAAAACTACAGACGTGTGCCACCATGCCCAGCTTCTTTTTTTTTTTTTTAATTTTATTGTAGAGATGAGGTCTTGCCAAGTTGCCCGGGCTGGTCTCGAACCCGCGGGCTCAGGCGATCCACTTTCCTCGGCCTCCCAAAGTGCTGGGATTACAAACTGAGCCACTGAGCTAGGCCTTTTTTTTTTTTTTTTTTTGAGTTGGAGTCTCACTCCATCGCCCAGACTGGAGTGCAGGTGCAGTGTCACGCTCTCGGACACCACAACCTCAACCTGCTGGGCTCCGGCAATCCTTCTGCCTCAGCCTTCCAAGTAGCTGGAACTACAGGTGCACACTACCACGCCCGGCTAATTTTTGATTTATTGTAGAGATGAGGTCTCACCAAGTTGCCCGGGCGGGTCTCGAACCCGTGGGCTCAGGCAGTTCACTCACCTCGGCCTCCCAAAGTGCTGGAATTACACAAGCTGAGCCACCGAGCCCGGCCTTTTTTTTTTTTTTTTCCAGTTGGAGTCTCACTTTGTCAGCCAGGCTGGAGTGCAGTGACACGCTCCCAGCCACCGAAGCCTCAAACTGCTGGGCACAGGCGATCCTTCCGCCTCAGCCTTCCAAGTACCTGGAACTACAGGTGCGTACCACCCCGCGTGGCTAATTTTTTGATTTATTGTAGAGATGAGGTCTTACCAAGTTGCCCAGGCTAGTCTCAGGCAATCCTCTCACCTCGGCCTCCCAAAATGCTGGGATTACAGGCATGAGCCACTATGCCCGGCCTATTCTTTGTTTTATAAGTGTTTATTATAAAAATTATGGAATGACAGTTGTATAATTTACCTGTTCTTCAGCAGAGATTGGTCTTAAAAATGGAAACAAGCCGGGCTCGGTGGCTCAGCCTGTAATCCCGCGCCTTTGGGAGGCTGAGGTGAGTGGATTGCCTGAGCCCGCGGGTTCGAGACCCGCCTGGGCAGGCGAGACCTCATCTCTATAATAAATCAAAAAATTAGCCGGGCATGGTAGCGCACGCCTGTAGTTCCAGCTACTTGGAAGGCTGAGGCGGAAGGATCGCCGGAGCCCAGCGGGTCGAGGCTGCGGTGGCCGGGAGCGGCCACTGCACTCTAGTCTGGGCGACAGAGTGAGACTCCAACTCAAAAAAAAAAAAAGGAAACAAACTCAGGAAACAATTGGAGTAAACTCATGGTTTAAGCAAATCTTTGTTATTATCTTCTTTTCCCCTTTGCCATATGGTGATGTAATAATTTTTGGAGGATCATCAGTTAATAAGCAACATATCGCATCCATCACTCGTAAAATGGAAGATAGGGTAATTGAGGGTATAAGACAAATATTCTCCACAATTGGTAAAATTGTGGCAAAGTGATAATTATCTATCTGCCCTACCTGACTGGTTTCCTGCCTACACTTACCTAGCCTCCCTACCTATACCCCACACACCTCTCTGAATGCTTTTTCTAAATCCAAACCTATACCCCTTGACACAATAGACTCCTTACCATGTTCTACAAAATCCTGCCTATTCTTTAGCCATTTGTCTCAGTCTGGACCCCTAACCTTCATGCTCTAGCTGTTTGGAGCTGTCATTATTCCCAAACACAGTGTTCATTTATATATTCATGTTGCTCCTAGTACCTGTCTTCTTAGGGAATGCCTACCCATCTTCAGAGACGAAGTTCAAGGTGATGGTCTGAAGCCTCATCTGGCTAACTCCCTTTTTTGGTGAACAATATGTACTCATTTCTCTTGGTACGTACGTACTTGGAATTGCTGGACCACAGTGTAAGCATATTTTTATCTTTAGTAGATAACCCAAACAATTTTCCACATGGATTGTATGACTTTCTAACTCTTGCAAAAATGTATAGGTATTCCAGTTGCTTCAAATTTGATGTCATTCTTTTTAATTTTAGCCATTCTGCTTGGTAATAATAGTTTTGGTATGATTTGCATTTCCCTGATGACTGGCGATGTTGAGCATCTTTTTATGTTTGTTGTACATTTTGACACTGTTAAATGCCTGTTCTTAATAGATACTCTTTTTTAAAAAACTTGTTTTGGCAATCATCTTTCTCAGATTTAATCTTCTGAATATGATTCCTTTCTCAGGTATAGGCATTGCAAATATCATCATCCATTGTGTGGCTTGCCTTTTCACTCTCTTGTGTCTTTTGATGAACAGAAGTTCTTATTCTTGATAAACTGCACAATTTGTCATTTTCTGTTGTTGAGTTGGACTGTCACTCTTGTTGCCCAGACAGGAGTGCAGTGGCACCCTCACGGCCATCGTAGCCTCGACCTGCTGGGCTCAGGTGATCCCTCCGGCTCAGCCTTCTAAGTAGCTGCAACTACAGGCATTCACCACCACACCTGGCTACTTTTTTTGATGTATTGTAGAGACGAGGTCTCACCAAGTTGCCCAGGCTGGTCTCGAACTCATGGGCTCAGGCTGTTCTCTCATCTTGGCCTCTCAAAATGCTGCATTTTTTTTTTCATAAATAGAATAGTGGAATTAGTATGTCCAGAAGTTATCAGGTTAGTTTTTCCAGTTTCGTGTAGATGTGAACAAAATAACACAGTTTTGAAAAGTATGTGGATACAAGAGGTATATATAGTTCATATCTTTCCTTTTTTTTTTTTTTTTTTTTTGAGTTAGAGTCTCACTTCGTCACCCAGGCTGGAGTGCAGTGGCATGCTCACGACCACCCCAGAGTCGACCTCCTGGGCTCTGGCAATTCTTCTATCTCAGCCTTCCAAGTAGCTGTGGAACTACAAGTGTGCGCTACCATGCCCGGCTAATTTTTGATTTATTGTAGAGACGAGGTTTCGCCAAGTTGCCTGGGCTCTTCTCGAACCCGCGGACTCAGGCAGTCCACTTGCCTCGTCCTCCCGGAGTGCTGGGATTACAGACGGAGCCACTGAGCCCAGCCCAGATCTTTTAAAAGTAGTTGTTTAATAGATATTTCTGTAATTGTAAAACTAATATAAATTCTGCAATAGGAATATATATGTATGTCTGTATAAATTTTTACTGTTTACTTCCAAACCTTTCTTCCTTATATAACTAGTGCTATCATTTGGTACGTAATCATCCATGAACATTTTCTGTGTATATACAAGTATGTAGGGTTTTTTCTGCTTTTTACAAATACTAGGTCATGCTTAGTTTTTTACTTAGAAATAACAGACATTTGGGGATTTTGTGTGTAAACACTTTTTTTTTGCCAAGATGAAAGAAATACCATAGTACATCTTCTTTTATTGGTATTCTGTTTTTCTAAGAGAGTCTCAAAAGTAGGATTGCTTTTAGAATCAATGAGACTAAAATTTAAAAGTGTAATAGATACTATAAATGTGTCTTTCCAAAGTAATGTTGGCCACTAGTGCCCATTTGCCCATATCTTGCCAGTCAGTGTTAGTTGTTATTTTCAATTTTAACTGAACTGATGAGTAAAAACCATCTTTTTAAAATTTTTTATTTGATTTGAATTTTTAGAGACAGTCTTACTCTGTCTCTCCAACTACAAGTGCATTGGCCTGATCTTAGCTCACTGTGATCTCAAGCTACTAGGCTCACGTGATCGTCTGAGTAGCTAGGACTACAGTGTGCCACTGCACCCTGTTAATATATCTTGCTCGACCTGGCATAGTGGCTCACACCTATAATCCTAGCACTTTGGAAGGCCAAGGTGAGCAGATTACCCGAGCCTACGGGTTCGCGACCAGCCTGGGCAACTTGGCAAGACCTTATCTCTACAATAAACCAAGAAGAATTAGCTGGGCGTGATGGCACATGCTGAAGTTCTAGCTACTTGAAAGGCTGAGGTGGAAGGATCGCCTGAGCCCAGCAGGTTGAGGCTGAGGTGGCCGTGAGCATGCCACTGTCTTTCAGCCTGAGCGACAGAGTGAGAGTCCGACTCAAAAAAAAAGAAAAGAGCCGGGCTCGGTGGCTCAGCCTGTAATCCTGCACCTTTGGGAGGCTGAGGTGAGCGGATTGCCTGAGCCCGCGGGTTCGAGACCCGCCTGGGCAAGCAAGACCTCATCTCTACAATAAATCAAAAAATCAGTCGGGCGTGGTAGCGCGCGCCTGTAGTTCCAGCTACTTGGAAGGCTGAGGCAGAAGGATTGCCAGAGCCCAGCAGGTTGAGGCTGCGGTGGCCAGAAGCGGCCACTGCACTCCAGTCTGGGCGACAGAGTGAGACTCCAACTCAAAAAAAAAGAAAAAAATCTTGCTGTTATTCACACCTCCCTGACTACTAGTGAAATGGCATGTCTTTTTTTGTTTCTGTTGATTATTTCTATCCTTTCTGTTATTTTATGATAGCTTTGTAGTAAAAGTTATTAATTTTTATTTTGTTTTATTTTTGTATTTCCTCTCAATGTATTGTTTACTTTTTTGATTTTTTTTTTTGTTTTTTTAGTGTCTTACCACATATTTCCTTTATGGTTTTTAGTTTCCTAATTTGCTTGAGAAGTGTTTCTCCACCATAGGATAGAGGTATTCACAAATATTCTTCAAATAATTTTATTTTTGTATATAGTATTTAAATCCATGAAGAAATCATTCTTGTTTGTGATGTAATGAATGGGTCTGGCTAGGCACGGTGGCTCACACCTGTAATCCCAACACTTTGGGAAACGGACATAAGAGGATTGCCTGAACTCAGGGATTCAAGACCAGCCTGGGCAACATGGCAAGACCTCGTATCTACAATGAATAAAAAAATCAGCCTGGCGCGGTGGTTCACGCTTGTGTTTCCAGCTACTTGGAAGCCTGAGGCGAAGGGATCACCTGAGCCCAGCAGGTTGAAGCTGTGGCAGCCATGAACGTGCCAGTGCATTCCAGTCTGAGCAACAGAGTGAGACTTTGTCTCACACACACACAAAAAAGAATGGGTCTGACTTTGTTTTTTTCCTCATGGATAGCCAATTATGTCAGTATGCAGCAACATATATCGATCATATCAGTTCCTTGCCATATTAGAAGTCTGTTGATTGAAAAGGATTTCTATAGGACTGCCACTAGTCCATATTTTGTTTTAGTGCAAAATAGACAAGGAATTTCTTCTACAAGATACTTTATTTCATATGCCAGAATTTTTTTTTTTTTTTTGAGTTGGCGTCTCACTCTGTCGCCCAGACAGGAGTATAGTGGCTGCTCCCGGCCACCACAGCCTCGACCTGCTGGGCTCCGGCGATCCTTCCACCTCAGCCTTCCAAGTAGCTGGAATTACAGGCGCGCGCTACCACGCCCGGCTGATTTTTTTGATTTATTGTAGAGATGAGGTCTCACCAAGTTGCCCAGATGGGTCTCGAACCCGCGGGCTCAGGCAATCCACTCACCTCAGCCTCCCAAGGCGCGGGATTACATGCTGAGCCACCGAGCCCGGCTTGCCAGAAATTTTTTAATGGCTTTATTGTGATATCATTTATGTACTATATAATTCATCAATTTAAAGTGTACACTGTAATGGTGTTCAGTGTATTCATATAGTTATGCAGTCATTTGCACTATAATTTTAGAGCACTTTATCACAGAACACATTAACAGTCAGTTCCATCATGTGCATTCCTTCCCTTTCATCAAGCCGTAAGTAATGACTAATTCATTTTCTTCCCCTACAGATTTACCTTTTCTTTTTTGTGTGTGCATTTTTTTTTTTTTTTTTTTGAGTTGGAGTCTCACTCTGTCGCCCAGACTGGAGTGCAGTGGCCACTCCCGGCCACCGCAGCCTTGACCTGCTGGGCTTCAGCGATCCTTCCGCCTCAGCCTTCCAAGTAGCTGGAACTACAGGCGCGCGCTATCACGCCTGGATAATTTTTTGATTTATTGTAGAGATGAGGTCTCGCCAAGTTGCCCAGGCGGATCTTGAACCCGTGGGCTCAGGCAATCCACTCACCTCAGCCTCCCAAAGGCGCGGGATTATAGGCTGAGCCACCGAGCCCGGCTCAGATTTACCTTTTTTTTTGTTTTATTTATTTTATTTTATTTTTTCAGTAGGAGTCTCTGTCACACAGGCTGGAGTGCAGTGGCACCCTCATGACCACTGCAGTTTTGACCTGCTGGGCTTCGGTGATCCTTCCCCCTCTGCCTTCCAAGTAGTTGGAACCACAGGTGTGTACATTACACCTGGCTAGTTGTTTAATTTATTGTAGAGACGAGGTCTCCCCAAATTGCCCATTGTGGTCTTGAACCCCTATTCTCAGGCAATCCTCTTGCCTCTGTATCCCAAAGTACTGAGATTACAGGTGTGAGCCACCATGCCCAGTTTGTTTGTTTGTTTTTTCCTTTTTTTTTTTTAATTTATATTTTTGAGTCGGGGTCTCAGGCTGTCATCCAGGCTGAAGTGCAGTGACACAATCATGGCTTACTGCAGTCTCAACCTTTTAGTCTCAGGTGATCTTTCTTGGTTCAGCCTCCTGTGTCATTGGGACTACAGGCAAGCACCACTATGCCCAGCTAATATTTTTATTCTATTATTTTATTTTTATTTTTATTTTTTGAGTTGGAATCTCACTCTGTCACCCAGACTGGAGTGCAGTTGCACGCACCTGGCCACCGCAACCTCAACCTGCTGGGCTTTGATGATCCTTCTGCTTCAGCCTTCCAAGTAGCCGGAACTACAGGCGTATGCTGCCACGCCCGGCTAATTTTTGATTTAATGTAGAGATGAGGTCTCCCCAAGTTGCCCCGGTGGGTCTCACCAAGTTACCCAGGTGATCTTCCCACCTCAGCCTTCTAAATTGCTAGGACTACAGGTGTGTGCCACCGTGCCTGGCTAAAAAAAATTTTTTAAAAAATCACACTCTGTCACCCAGGTTGGAGTGGTGTGGTACAATCATAGCTCACCGCAGCTTTGACCCCCTGGGCTTAGGCAATCCTGCCGCTAGCTATTTTTTTGAGTTTTGTAGAGACGAAGTCTCAAGTTCCTGGGTTCAAGCAGTCCACTTGCCTTAGGCTCCCAATGTGTTGATTATAGGCATGAGATATTGTGCCTGGCCTGACTAATTTAATTTTATTAATTTAATTTTTTTAGAAATTGAGATCTCGCCATGATGTTAAGGCTTGTCTTGAACTCCTGGGCTCAACCAGTCCACCTGTCTAGGTCTCCCAAAGCACTGGCATTACAGAAGTGAGCCACTGTGCCTGACCTATCCAAAGATTGTAAGCAGAGAAATGATGTAATCAGACTTTTTAAAAACATCTTACTGGATACAGCTTAGAATGGATACCAAGGTGGGCATACAAAGATGTGAGAAGGCTCCTGCTATCTTCTAGGCAAGAATTGTTGACTCGTTGGACAAGTTAGTGGCAGTGGAATTGGAGAGAACAGGGTATAATTATACATTATTTATGTGGTTTTCAAAAGTTTTGGGGTTAGATTGAAGGTTGGGAATAGGGAGCAAGTGGTATCGAGATGATTGCTAGTTTTCTGACTTGAACAACTGGTGGTACTGAGATTGGAAAGATTGAAGGGGGAATAGACTTTCTAAAGATATTGAACAGGTTTCAGATATCTGTCTGGAGCTTAAAAGTCTTAAGCAGGCCAGGCGCGGTTACTCAAGCCTGTAATCCCAACACTTTGGGAGGCCGAGACTAGAGGATTGCCTGAGTCCAGGGGTTCGAGACCAGCCTGGGCAATTTGGCGAGACCTCATCTCTACAATAAATCAAAAAATTAGCTGGGCATGGTGGCGCATGCCTGTAGTTCCAGCTACTTGGAAGGCTGAGGCAGAAAGATTGCCTGAACCCAGCAGGTTGAGACTGTGGTGGCCGTGAGTGTGCCACTGCATTCCAGCCTTGGCGACAGAGTGAGAGAGTTCAACTAAAAAAAAAAATGTTAAGATATGCAAGTATAATATATTACCTAGGGCTAGAATTTAGAGTAGGAGCTCGTTGTGGTAGTCTTTGCCTGTAGTCCCACCTGCTCAGAAGACTGAAATGGGAGGATTGCTTGCTGTGTTATGCCACTGCACTTCAGTCTGGTGACAGAACATGACCTTGACTCTTAAAAAAGAGAAAAAGAGCCGGGCTCGGTGGCTCAGCCTGTAATCCTGCACTTTGGGAGGCCAAGGTGTGTGGATTGCCTGAGCCCGCGGGTTCGAGACCCGCCTGGGTAACTTGGCAAGACCTCATCTCTACAATAAATTAAAAAATTAGCCGGGTGTGGTAGCGCGCGCCTGTAGTTCCAGCTACTTGGAAGGCTGAGGCGGAAGGATCTCTGGAGCCCAGCAGGTTGAGGCTACGGTGGCCGGAAGCGTGCCACTGCACGCCAGTCTGGGTGACAAAGTGAGACTCCAACTCAAAAAAAAAAACCAAAGATTTTAGAGTAGGAGAAGACCGAACCCAAGGAATTTCAAAATCTATAGGTCTAGTAAACCCAATCAGATCAGCAAATAAAACTGAGGAGTGACTGCCAGAATAATGACACTGCATAGAGGTGAAGACTATCATGGAAACCTGTAGCAGTTGCTTGCTTGCCTTCATTTTCATAATGGTGTCTTTTGAAGGATAAAAGTTTATAGTTTTTTGTTTGTTTTTTATCTTTTGAGTCGGAATCTCTGCTACCCAGACTGGAGTGCATTGGTATGCTGACAGCTACCACAGCGTTGATGTGCTGAGCTCAGGCGATCCTTCTACCTCAGTCTTCTGAGTAGCTGGAACAACAGGCGTGCGTTACCATGCTCAGTTGAGTTTTAAATTTATTGTAGAGATGAGGTCTTGCCATGTTGCTCATGCTGGTCTCAAACCCTTGGGCTCAGGTAATCCTCTTGCGCATCTTCCCAAAGTCCTGGGATTATAATATGAGTGTGAGCCTCCACACCTGGCAAAAGTTTATAGTTTTGACAAAGTTTGTTTTATCAAATCTTTCATCTATGAATCATGCCTTTGATGTCGTTTCTAAGAAATCTTTGTCTAACCCAAGGTTTCAAAGATTTCCTTCTACATTTTCTTCTAGGAGTTTATTTATTTATTTATTTATTTTCAGTTGGAGTCTCACTTCATCGCCCAGACTGGAGTGCAGTGGCCGCTCCCGGCCACCGCAGCCTTGACCTGCTGGGCTCCGGCAATCCTTCCGCCTCAGCCTTCCAAGTAGCTGGAACTACAGGCGTGCGCTACCACGCCTGGCTAATTTTTTGATTTATTGTAGAGATGAGGTCTTGCTTGCCCAGGCGGGTCTCGAACCCGCGGGCTCAGGCAATCCACTCACCTCA
>CAUYQG010084472.1:0-44757 GCA_963574415.1 Tarsius wallacei | reverse complement strand
CATTATGCAGGCACTCTTATTGATGAGGTGTTCCCCTCTTTCCTCAGGTAGATTCCCACTACTGCCAATCCTGCTTGGGGCCCCCCCCCCCCCCCGGCGTTGGCCACCAGGCCCCAAATAGGGTATAAGATTTTTTTTATATTATATTTTCTTTTTTTTTTTGTGTTTTGTTTGTTGGGGGGGGGGGGGGGGGGGGGGGCCCCCCAAGCAGGATTGGCAGTAGTGGGAATCTACCTGAGGAAAGAGGGGAACACCTCATCAATAAGAGTGCCTGCATAATGAACATTTGTATACCTAACTCTGGATTATACCCCATGTCTTTAAAATAAAATTTTAAAAAAGAGAACAAGGATTTAGATAATAGAAATAAATACCAAAACATTTAAAATAAATAAATAAAAATCTGTTGCTATTTATTTCATTTTATTTTATTTTTTCACCTTTAAATTTTTTATTTTGAGATTGTGGGGTACAATTCAGGGTTAGGTATACAAATATTCATTGTGCGGCTACCCTTGTTGATGAGGTGTGTTCCCCTTTCCCCGGCAGATTCCCACTACTGCCGTGATTTATTTTAGTTACCTCAATAAATGAGGTAACCACCAAAAATCATAGCAGTTATAATCCCTGATGGACTTTCAAAATAAATAAGTTGATGTCAAAATTAATAAGATGGTGTTAATTCTTAACGTAAAAACCATGGATAACTACAGAAGCTATACATGTTCAAAGAAACCAGGGTGAAGGCGAAAGTCAAGAGTGTTGATTGAAAATTTGACTGCAGTTGTTGCCTTGCCCAAAGTGCCAAGCTAATATTTTCAGAAACAACTTAACCTCTGATTTCAACATGCCAAAACACCAAAAATGAAGGCCCTTTGAAGATATGCCTTATATTTAGAGAGCTCATTACCATCATGTCACATTTACATGTGATTATATTTGTTGTAAAGAGAGGCAATCTGATCATGAGATTTCCTTGGGAAAAGGGTATGAAATTAAGAAGATTACCTGCTGCCATTTATGCCTTTCCTTTTTTGCCTCCATGTACTGAATGCAGAGATCTGTTTTCTTGGCTTTTGATATACAGTGTGGCTTATATTAATTGAATTTAATGGCTTTAACCTTTAAAAAGGTTAAAGCCAATGTTAACACTTTCACTATTTGGGTCTTGCCATGAATCTATTATTCTTGTTTTTATAATTTTATGGTCATTTTTCTTAGTTTGAGTATGCTTGGTAAGTTTTTGTTTAATGTCAAACACTTTGTAAAAAAGGTCAAAAGGCTCTAGAGTTTTTTTATTTCTTACCCTATTTTCTGTCAGGCAGCTATGGAAGCAAGAGATCCCTTTAAGACATTCATAACTGAGACGACAGATATTATAAAGTTCTACCTCTAGTTTGAACTTAATCTTAGGGTGTGTTTGTTGAGGGGTCCCGCCTGAATGTATGAGAAATTTTCTTAGGGTCACATTTTTTTTCTTGTTCATTTTTTTCTCCCACACAGTAAGAATATCAAAATATTCTCTCAGGTTTTTTGTTACTTTATGCTGGCCTTTCATCATGAACAGCTTAAGAATAACAAATGCTTGTGAAGAAAACCGGTGCTCGGGATTGGCCTTAATTCTTTGAACTTTCTGTTTTCTAGGATCTTGACTTAAAGTCCTGGCGACTTCAAAGCCCAGCTTCATTGCTTCTTGCCACATCGCTCTTAAGAGTTGGAAAAATATTTAAGGAGAATTTTTTGCATGTATAGTATTTAGGTTCATCTCCGAACTTCTCTTTGTTCCAAGACCCTTCCAATTCTTACGGTCACAGAAATTATCAGATGCTTTCAAAAATATTTTTCCCATTTCATCCAGATCTAATTGTTCTCATTGAGCACATGACTCAAAGTTATCCTGGAAAAGCCAAAGTTGAAAGTCTAGAGGGGTTATGAATTAAACATACTAGCGCCCAAATCATCTTATCAGAACTGATAGCAAATTTTTTGTATAAAATTCCAAAAAATTCTAATAATATACATAATAATAGGAAGAAACCTGACAGGAAAGATGTAGGAAGAAGTATGTAATTAATTTCTCCTCCCAAAAGGTTTTACTTTCATTTAATGTCAGATCATATGAACAAGAATTTTAATACTAAGCAAAATAAATTTTGTTTTAATTTCCCACACACTACTAATGTTAGACTTTTGAAAAAGTATTACACCATCATAAATTAGCATTTTAGCTTCTTTCCTCCTGTGAACATAATTAGAAGATCTGGGTGAGCTAGGATAGCTCAGAGCCATAACAACTAATCTAGAAAAGAACAAAGAATTAACCCAACAGTGGCATTATCTCTATTTTACTTAGCATTGCTGGGTAGGACTCAGCCTTTCATAATTCAACTGTTTCTTCTCTAGATTAGTCTCACTATAATTTCTGTAAACAATTTAGCATGATTACATGCAGATTTAGTTATTCCTAATTGTTGATTTGCTCCTACCTTATTGCTAGGGTTAAACGTTCACAGAATGGAAGAAAAGATTTGAAAATCATATATTTGATTTAAAAAAACTTACGTCTAAAAATATAAAGAACATATATAATTCAATAATAAAAATAGAAATATTAAAATAGGCAAAGGATCGGAATAGACATTTATTTTAAAAGATATAAAATTGGCTACTAAGTATGTTATAAGATGCTCAACTTAATTAATCCATCAAGTAGTGCTAATCAAAACCAGAAGGATGGATCACTCAAACTCACAAGAAAGGCTGTAGTCATAATGGGAGATAATAATTGCTGGTGAGGATATGGAGAAATTTGATCCTTCCTGTGCTATTGGTGGGAATATAAAATGGTGGAGCTTGTTGAAACACAGTCTAGCAATTCTTCAAAAAGTTATACTTAAGAGTTGCCATATGACCCAAGATTTCTACTACTAGCTGTATACATCAGAGAATGGAAAAACAAATGTGTCCACATAAAAATTTGTATACAAATGTTCATAGAAATATTATTTTCAATAGTCAAAAATAGAACCAGCCTAGATGAAAGGACAAATTAAACATGCTATAACTATTTGTATTAGTTTTCTTTTAACACCATAAAAATACTACAATCTGGTGAGTTACAAAATATAAACATAGTTCTGGAGGTCAGACATCTGAAATCTCACAACCAAAATAATTGTGTTATCAGGACAGTGTTCCTTCTGGATGCTTTAGTGTAAAATCTGCACCTTTGCCTTTTTCAGCTTCTAAAAGTTGCTTTGATTCCTTGACTTGAGGCCCTTTACTGTATCTTTAGAAAAGTATTTGCACCGCTTTGACCTCTAATTCCTTCAGCACATCTCATTTCTGGCTCTAACTAATCTGCCTTTGTCTTGGATGTTTTAAAGTCCCTCCTTATTACATTTGGACCGCCTGGATACTCTAGAATAATCTCCCTTTAAACTTCAACTTAATTTTAAAATATCAATAAAATATCAAATTTTATTCAGCAATAAAACAATGAAGTACTGATACAGAGCACAACATGAATGAACCTTGACAACATTGTGGTAAAATAAGAAACCAGTCAAAAAAATTATATATTGTATAATTTCATGTATACATAACCAAAATAGACAAATCTACAAAGATGTAAAATAGAATTATCGCTGCTTAGGGCTGGGGCATGGGGTAGGAAAGGAGAATAACTACTAATAAATAATAATTATATTAAAATAACAATTTTTTTGTTATTGGGAAGAATAAGTTGTGTGATGAAATGTAAAATTTATTATGATGAAGGTCTTACAGCTCTGTGATTATTTTAAAAATGATATGATTGTACAGTTTACTTAGGTGAATTGTATTATATGTGAATTTTATGTAAATTGGGCTGTTACTAAAAATAAATGAGTTAGAAAGTATTTTAAATGGAATCTAAATAAAGACCAAACATAAGCAATTGTGAGATACGGATAAAGCAGTCTCTATAGACATTTATATTATTAAATACTTATGGAATAAAGGAAGGTAAGTCTAAAATAAATAATATTAGCTTCCATTTTAAGATACTTGAGGAATAATTTCAAAATAAAGAGAAAGTAATTAGGATAAAGAAAATGATCAAGAATGGAAATCAATAAAAGAGCAAACATAAAAATAATACATACAAAGAGAAAGACTAAAAGCTGGATATTGAGAATATCAATATCATCAATTGCACTTTAGTTAGACCTTCCAGAAAAAAAGAGAGCATAAAATTAGTCAATTTCAGAAATGATAGAGATGACCTCATACATCGCATTTTTTTTCAGATGTTTAAAGGATAATATGGGGATATTTTCCAGAAGTCTAGATCAATATATTAGAATCATAGATAAATAAATATTCCTTAAAAGACATAAATTACCAAAACTTACACAAGAAGGGATCAATAACTTGAATGCCTTTATATCTTTTAAAGATCTTGAAAATGTAATTTAAAGACATTTCTGAAAAATAAAATAAAATAAAGGATCCAATGACTTTTTGGGGTATATTTTGCAAATAATTGAGGAGAAAATTATATTTAAAACTGTTCCAGAAAATCGAAAAGGAGATAACAATTATCTAATTCTTCTATTATACCAAATTATCTTAATACAGAAACTAGACATAAAAATTAGAAGAAAATGTTTCTACCTATTAATACCCCCCTTGAAAATAGATGCACCAATTTTAAACAATACTTTTGAAAAATTAAAGGTTAGTTTAACATTTAAGAGTTAGTAATGTAATTCACCATATTAACAAACTAAAAAAATAAAATATACATATCCATTTCAATAGATGCAAAAAAAATCTTCAGAATTTAACAATAATTTCTGGTGAAAAATCTCGGCAAACTAATAGTCGAAGGAAGCATCTTCACTTATAAAAAAAAAGTCATAATTAATATCACAACTAATTGTGAAAGCTAGATAGCTTTCTACCTAAGATCAGAAACAAGAGGAGGAAGTGCAATAAGCAAAAAAAAAAAAAAAATTTATCTAGTTTGGAAAAAAGTAAATATGTTTTTATTCAAAGAAAACATGGTTCATAATGTAGAAAATCTAATGAGATAGGCCAAAAAACTACCAGAACTAATCAGCAAGTTTAGAAAGTTTATTGGATAATAGATTGATCTATACACTTGTAATGAACACTTAGAAATTGAAATTCATAAACAATATCTGAAAATTTAAAATGTGGCAAAAATGACAAAAGATGTACAAGTCCTATACGCTGAAAACAAAATGTTGCTATGATAAATTAAATATCTAAATTAATGGAGCATTATGAGGTGTTTATAGGTCAGAAGACTCCATGTATTTATATTCTACCCAAACTGATCAATAGATTCAACAAACTCTCAATCCTAATCAATACAGGATTTTATAAAAATTGACACTGATTCCATATTTCCTGTGGAAATTCAATGAAACTATGTTTACCAAAAATCCTTTGAGAAAGAAGAATGAAATTGGAACACTTCACCTAATTCAATAACTTATTCTAAAGCTACAGTAGCCACAGTAGTATGAAATTAGTATATAAAAGTAGATATATAAAGAAGCAGAACTAAGAGTTCATAAATACACCCAAAGACACATAGAAAACTTGGTGACAAACATGCAAAAGGAGTTAAGCAAAGTATAAACATTTGAACAAGTGATGCTGAAACGACTGTACATCAGTTTGGAAAAATAAAGAACTTTGATACATTTCATATATATTTAGATATCTACATTAAAAAGGGACAATAGCTTCAAACAAAGATTTTACCAAAAAACATATACGAATGGAAAATGTTTGCATAAGTCAATGCTTTCCATAATAACCATTAAGAACATTCAAACTAATACTATGTTGAGGTATTTCCACACACTTATTGGAATGATTAAACAAGTATTCTGACTAGAGTTGCCAAGGGAACTAAAATTCTCATCTATTGCTGGTAGAAATGGAAGTGGTAGAATCACAGAAACTTCTTGACAATTTTTTAAAGTATAAAAATACATCTACCATGCAATTCAGCCATTTTCACTCCTACATACCAATAAAAATAAAAACATATATCTTCTTAAAGAATTGTGCATTAATATTCATAGTAACTTTATTTATAAGCACTGAAACTAGAAATGATTAAAATGTTCAATAACAGGTGTACAGATAAACTGCAGCATATCTATATAATAGACTACTACTTATCAGTAAAAATGTATTGGCCTGGTTCAGTGTGGTTCAAGTCTGTAATCCCAGCACTTTGGGAGACCAAGGCAAGAGGATTGCTTAAGCAGGGGTTCAAGACCAGCCTGGGCAACTTGGTGAGACCTCGTCTCTACAATAAATAAAAAAATTAACCGGGGTTTTGGCGTGCCTGTGGTTCCAGCTACATGGAAGCCTGAGGCAGAAGGATTGCCTGAGCCCAGCAGGTCAAGGCTGCAGTGGCTGTGAGCATGCCACTGCACTCCAGCTTGGGCAACGGAGAGAGACTCCAGCTTAAAAAAAAAATTGTAGTGAAAAACACGAACAAATTTTAAAATAATTATGTGAAGTAAAATAAACACTATATGATATCATTTTTCATAAAATTCTAGAAAATGAAAATGAAACTACTTTGACAGATGGTATTATGAACTGAATTGTGTCCCCTTAAAAGTACATCTATTGAAGCCATTTGATTGTATTTGAAGATAGGGCCTTTAAAAAGGCAATTATGGTTAAATGAAGTCATAAGAATGAGCTCTTAATCCAATATGACTGGTGTCCTTATAAAAAAGGAGAGTGACATCAGGTATGCATGAGGATTGGAAATAGACCATATGAGGGCAAAGGGAGACAGGGGCTGTCTATAAGCCAAAAGGAAGGACTCCTTGAGAAAGGAGAAACCAAACCTGCAAGGACCTTGATCTCGGATTTTAGTCTCCAGAACTGAGAAATAAATTTATGTTGTCTAAGCCACACAATCTTGTATTTTGTTATGGCAGTCCTAGAAAACTAATACAGATGATAAATAATAACACTGCCTATAATAAACCCAGACTTTCATCCGAAGTTGATTGAATGGTTAATTCTAACGTGGAAACTTCAAGCAGTGGAAAACAATACAAGAGAGAAAGATCAGATGATTGCTCATATCACATCAAGGATAAATATTGCAGATTAATGTTGAGTGAAAGAAGTTAGACACAAAGCATACAACTATGTTACCCCATTTATACAATTCGAGAGCAGGCGAATTAATATGTTTATGAAGTCAGGTTACTGTTACTTTGGAAAAGTCTAAAGCTGCTTGCATAAGCTTCATCAAGTCACAAAGTGACCTTCTGAGTGCTAGTAATGTAGTATTTCTTTGTGTGGGTGTCATACCAGACAGAACAACCCAAAGGTGCAGCAATGTTTTTAGTTTATATAGAGAGTGGGGTCAATCAGTGTCTTTGGTGCCCATTTTAATTTAATAAGACTTTTTATTCAAAGATGATGTACATACTAAAAAGTACACAGACTAAAAGTGTTTAGTTTTAATACTTTTTCTAAAGTAAACATAACTGACATCAAAAGGCTGAATAAGCTTTCAGCACCATAAAGAGTTTTCCAAAGACTTTGGAAATCCGACCATCTGAAGTCTTTCTGAGAAAGGGGGCAGTTCTCTTAGTGACTGCTGCCCTTCTTCTGATAGGATTATGGGATGTTAAAGATGAGAGCCTTCTATTATTTAGGAGAAAACCTTTTATCTCAGTCTCTGTTGAAATTCAAAACCTGAAGCACTGCTGAGAAGTTGTCAAGAATTTTGAAGAATTTCTGTACTCTTAAAGAGGATGACCAGAAAACAATCTTTGTTCCAAGCAACAAAGAAAATATGTAAGATCAGAAAATAGATGCATATACACATATGCCTATGAAGGGGGTAGAAGGTCACTGCTTTTGTAAGCAAGTGTTTTTATTATGATTTTGTTACTCAGGTACTTATGTTTTTAAGTAGCATCATTGCAGTCAGCACTATAAAAACTGTTCTTTAATCATGGTAGTGGCTCTGACATTTCAATACATATCTAGAGGTTTTTTCCACTGGAGAAGAAAGACTTCTTTCCAGACTAGCAGTGGCTCTGTTTCCTGGGTACCAAGAGATATTGAAGGACTTCCGGTAATAAGGGTTCTGGAGTAGCAACCTCTCTCAAAAATTTACTGGATACAACCTCAGCAAATGTTTTCTACCATTCATCTCTCACTGGGTTCCTATGAGCAGTTAGTCTAAGTCTTGATTAAAGTATTATTTTTAATGCGAATGTTACCAAAAAAAGTGTCCAACTACATGTAAATAAACAGAGGCATATCTAAATGTGGAACACTGAATAGCAAGGAAAATATCAAAATGAAAAACATTAGTAGCCTGGGAACCTATAGTACAATGTCAATTTGCAAATGTAGAATTCAAGTTTCATTAGGAATCTCATGCTGTGAGGAACTATGTATATGTGTGTGGAGGAAAGTGATGTGAGGGGAAGCGTTTGACAGGTTGAGAGGTTGATGGGTTGAAGGGCGCAATCATCGTTTCTCTTCATTTGCTGCTTTTTATTTCTCTGTACTTTTCAAATTCATGTAACTGTTATATTTACTTTATTGCCCTAATAGAAAAACCAATAAGTTCACTTAATATGAATTAACAAAACCTTTAAAAGCAAATTTGTCTGCAAACTGCCTTTGTGAGTCCAACTCTTGGAATGTCAAGCTAACAAGCAATGTTCCATTCTAGCTTTTCATGTCCTTTAAATTCCATTCTACCATCTACTCATACACATTTCTTGGAGTCTAAAAAATGCAACTTAGACATATTAGCTGTTTTATAAATTACTCTCCTTGACCTCTTTGGATTATATCTCATACAATTACACAGAAAAATAATGCACATAAAATCCTTCACATATATATATCAGTAGTTTTCTAAAAGAAAATTATCTTCTTTTTGAACAAGATTTTTAGGAGGTAGACCTCATTTTTATAGTTGTTAGGGTACGGCAGGGACAGGGTGAGGATGGAGAGGAGCAGGGTGGCGTGCAGCACTGCCAGGGCTGGCAAGCCAGAGGTGCGCGCTGGAAACTCAGAGATCCGAGTAAATTGCAAAGAATTGCAACACACAAGATTTATTTAAGAGTAAGTTAGAGAGAGAAAGAGAAGGAAGAAATAAGATTCACCTCCCCAAGGTGGGGGAGGGGGACCAAAGCCAGGAAGCATGGTGACAGCCATAGCTCAAAGAGTACATGGCCACACCAGACCCTAGCAAGGCAACGGCCACTGGTTGCTTGTGGTTGAGTTCTTTTAACCATTCCCCTTGATGGGGGAAGATCATTAGGGTGATTGGGTGGTGGTCTGCTTCCATGTCATCACAAAGGAGCAGGCAAGTGCAGGTACTGAGGATGTTAGGTGATGGACAGCAGGCAGATGAATGGGTTAATCACATGATTGCTGCCATGGTGGGGCTTATTCATGTCATGTAGGTCACAAGGGCTGATTAGGTTAACCCTGGGGGGAGGTTCTGCAAGAGACTTGTTAGACATTTACAATTCACAAATTCCTTGACCAAAGGTGGAGTGGTTGTTTGGGCTGTCCTGATCTTGTATCTGAAGGAGATTTGCCTAGGGGGGATGGGAAAGGCTGCTGTTTGTCCTGCAGTAGAATGTCTGAATGCTTTCTAATGGTTACACTGAGGTAAAAAGACAAAAGAATAAGCTAAGTTTCTTCTAGGTTTCTATAGGTACCTTTCAATAGTCACTCCTTAAAAAAAAATCTATCGGGTATGCCAGTTTTTATTACTGATCTACTATTCAAACACAGGCATCTTAACTTTTCCTTCCTCCCTTTATTATCTTTCTCCTTTCCTCCAATCCATCCCCTTTTCTCTGCTTTCCTGTCTTTCTTCCTTGCAAATGAGTTCCATAACCCAGTAAATATCTAGCACAGGTATGTCATCTGGCATCCTCTTTTGTCTGTTGCATTTTGAAACTACTTTCAACAACTCATTTCCACAGTCACAGGGATTTACTATTTAATGGTTTAAGATAACTCTGTTCCCATTTTAAAAAATGTTTTAGTTAGAAGCGGAGTATTTCCTGACCTGAATTCATAAAATGTTTTCCTTACTTTTTAAGCTATTTTTTTTAATGTTGCATTAGCAATCCCAAACTCAGGAAATAGTAGTGTTATAGTTCCACACACAGAAGGAAAGATCCTGAAAAACTGCAAATGTGAGTGACATTTCTAGAGTATCTCCACTTTCTTATCTTTCTTTGAGGACCCTATTCTTAGTGCCTATAAATCACATCAGATAATGTTGATAAATTAATTGAGTGTATTTGTTTCGATGAACTAGGCTTTCCATTCATAGGATCAACAACTTTCTTCCTAACACACGAGATTTACTGATACCTGTATTCATTAAAACTGTTTTGTAAGGCTGAGGTGAGTGGATTGCCTGAGCCCGCGGGTTCAAGACCTGCCTGGGCAACTTGGCGAGACCTCATCTCTACAATAAATCAAAAAATTAGCCTGGCGTGGTAGCACTCGCCTGTAGTTCCAGCTACTCAGAAGGCTGAGGCGGAAGGATCGCCAGAGCCCAGCAGGTCGAGGCTGCGGTGGCCGGGAGCGGCCACTGCACTCCAGTCTGGGCAACACAGTGAGACTCCAACTCAAAAAAACAAAAAAAAAAAACAAAAAAAAAACTGTTTTGTAAGACATTGAAAATTTTGAATAATTTTATATGCAAATGACTTTGGAAGACGAATTGCTACTTCCAATGGCATACGTTTTATCTTTCAAGAGAAGTGAAATGTTTTCAGGAAAAAAAAAGTCAACTGTATTATAGCAGTTTACTTGACTTTCATGCTGATTTGGATTATTTGATATCAGATTAAATACATTTAATTCACTAGTTGGCCTGATGTTATAAGTAGCCAAGAAAGCACTGGCCTAAATAACTTCAGAGACTTTCTGTATTAGTTGAATAATTTGTCTTTGTTGGTTGAATGCCCTGAAATTCTGGGCATTCTCTCAAACCAAGAATTTCAGGTGGTTATGATAATGCTGCCACCTCTTCACTACCTTATAATCACACTTAATTAGTTACAGCAGGTGGTAGTAGCTGGCAGGGTTGAATAGCTCTCCTCACTCCACCAACAATTGGCTATTTGTTTAGCAAATGAAAAGGACTCAGTAAGAGAAATCAAGAGAAAATAGCTATGTAGTAGCTGTGGTTCTACCAATTCTTTTATTCTATTTTCTTTTTTCTTTTTGACTATAGAATTTGCCCTTTTTTAAAAAATAGGGAAAATGGTGTGTTACCTTTTCCAGGAAAATAAATTGCATATATTCAGTAAGTATTTTTTTAAACGATATGAATTGCATTCAGAGATCTGCAACCCAGAGTACTGTTTGAGGTTTTTTTGGCAAGTGAAAGTCATTTTTTTTCTAAATGCCATTATCTACGTTAATTGGCTTGATTTAACCATTCCACAATGTAGACATAGTTCAAAATAATATATTGGACACCAAAAAATACATACAATTTTTGTTATTATGAAAATTAAAAATAAGGGGAAAAATTTCCTATAAATTTTTAAAGAGAATGAAAGTCCTTGTTATGCCACACTGTTTTCTGGCATAATAACATAATATGGACTTTCAAAAAATCCCATTGAAACACTATGTTGTATACCATATGCACACATGTGCTCACACACAAACACACACTAATAGTTTACAGAAGCAAAGAAAATCAGGAATGATACTGTGGGTTAAAAATAAAGTTTCTTTCCATTTAAAATCAATGGCAATTTGACTGTTAGTGTGTCATTATCTTAAAATGACTATGTGTTTGCTTTTTCCCCTTTGTATTTATTAAAATAATAATTATTTTACAAGTAGATCTTGTCTAATTATTAAGGTAATTCCTTACGATAATTATTTTCCATTTTCAAGTGGTTTTTATTGAACTTTAATAAGCCTTATTTTATCTCTTTGAATTTCTTTTATATATTTTGTAATTATTGTTTTATAAAATAGCACTATTATCTAGCATTGGGTAATAATTGTTTTTTAATTCCAAGCATTTTTGAATAGAAATATGAAAAAATAACCTACTATGACTGGTGGTTTGAAGGGAGTAAGTAGGAATCTTGTCCAGGATAAAATAAAACCATATATTTATAATGATAACAAACACTATGAAGAAAAATTGATGTCTCAATCTGTGTATAGAATGTTTTCTAGGATTTTCCTCAGAGTAATCTTTTTTTATTCCTGGGAACAATTAATTTTTTCCCCCCCAAAAAAGAAGAAGTTCAGATAAGAAAATATAATTCTTAATATGTTTTAAGAGAGTAGAAGAATAATGTGATTTGTTTGTACAACTTTGCATTCAAATAGGCTATTTTTGTAAACAACACATAATACATTCACTTATAATACAATTGACACATTGGTTTTGTGAAAATGTGTGCTGAAGCTAGTTATAAAATTTTTCCCCTGGAGTAATTTCATTTATGGACTAACAATAAAATAGCACAGTTTAGATTTTGAATATTTAAATCAAATACTTTCAATCTTTCAAATTTTATAATGTAGTATTTTACACATTAGAATGGTTGTAAGATGTATGTGGAAGTTCTAAAGCATAGAATAAATAAACTCCCATCAACTAATACTAGAACATTGCCAGTGACTATGACTATATATGTATATATTTTTAATTGTCCTTCTGTTATGCAGGGGTAACAAATATTTTGAATTTTGTATCTATTACTGCCTTAATTTTTAAAAACATATTTATCATTATGCCAGATTATCTCTTTGCAATTCAAAATCAACTTTATCCTCTCTTATATTGTAACTGTCTCATAGGAAAGAAGCATAGAGTTATATTTCCTTGATAACAACTGCCAGCAGCATTTTGGGTTAGATTTTCATGTTAAGAAATAACTAATATCTAAAAGGCAGAAGAGAGGGAAATTTCAATCTCCAAAGAGAACAGAAGAATTTGATCAGTATGTAGGTATTTACATGCATATAATCTATTCGTTGCTGCTAA
Source organism: Tarsius wallacei (assembly GCA_963574415.1). Taxonomy (NCBI): domain Eukaryota; kingdom Metazoa; phylum Chordata; class Mammalia; order Primates; family Tarsiidae; genus Tarsius; species Tarsius wallacei. Next base: position 31,679 of record CAUYQG010084472.1, on the reverse strand, counting down.
TTAGCCTATACTATTACTAGGTTATTTCCTGAGATTTTTACAGCCTCCTAATATTTTGAAGTCAATACAATATTCTCTGCAATTGTCTTCCCCATTCTTCAACAGATTCTGTAAGACTATAAGTTCCTATTATGAGAAAATTTCTGTGTTCCTCTGAACCTCAAGGACAATACACACGTCAAAATCTCAAGACAAATTTTTGGGGGGCTTCAGAAAATGATGTCATATTCTAAATTGTTCTATATGACTTGTTTTTCACCAATATCATATGCTTATTATTTATCTATGATGTTTATGGTGGAGGCAGATTATTATTTACTGTTGTAAAATAGTCTGCTGCTTGACTATACCACAATTTTATTCACTTTTTTGCTAATAAGCATTTTTTATTTTTCTATCTTATTGCTGTTTTGCTTTTGTCTGTTACATGTTTTGCTTGTGTAAGCAAGATGGCCAGGAGTATTCTTTAAAAAGTCTTTTTTGGTGCATGTCTATAAGAGTTTCTCTAGGGTACTGACAAAGAATCTTTGCTTGGCCAAACTTTAGTCAGGCTTCTGAATCTCCCTTAGACCCATGTGTACTTCCTTGTAAATTCAGTTTTAGCAAAGAACCCTGATAAGGATTCAGCAAGAACACTTTACCCTCTATATCTGATTGCACTCAATATCTGATCTAATTCCTCATCTTCCATGGTCCCACAGGTGATATCATATCACACTAAGCACATCTGCAGTAAGAATTCTGTTGGGTCAGTTTTGCTGCAATCCCCCTTAGCCCTGGATTGGCTGACTTCTGCCCTATTCTTTGGCTGTAAATCATTTCCACTAGCCTGTGATGTTTTTGGAGTTCAATCCAATCTCTCTCCTCCACAGCAAGGCCCCATTGCAGTGATCCTTATGCCTATTCCATTAGCTAGAATGAAGTGCTCTAACAAGTATCACTGCATTATTTTTTAACCGTTTATGCATAAAAATGGAATTACTTAGAAGTATTTGCATTTTCAGCTTTAATCAATTATGCCAAATTGTTTTTAGAACTGATTATACTAATTCTAATTGTAAGCTTACTAAAAGTACCTATCTCTCATATGTTTTCCTAGTTGTGACATTGTGGAGAATTACCGGTGTGCCAATCTAATTGGCATTCTAGTGTAGTAGTCTTAATTTGTACTCCTCTGATTATCAGTAAGGTTGAATAGTTTGCCTGTTACTTATTTATTTATTTTTTGTGTGTGAAATACTTGTTAACATAACTTTTGTCAGATTTTCTAATTATTTTTTATCTAATTGTTTTTATAGTTTCTTAAATTCTCAGGATATAATACCATTGAAAATACATTTATATCAGGTAATTTTTCTCATTTTGTAGTTTGTCATTTCATTTTCTTTTTGATGTCCTTTGAAGAAGAAAATTTTTTTATAGATAGCTTTTTGTGTCTTAAGAAAAACTTCTCTAAACCCATAGTCATAAAGATACCCCTATTTTTATAAAAGCTTTAGATTTTGATTTTCACATTTGTTTGATGTATTCTGGTCCTTTTCATCTCTCCTCCATGTCTTTTGACCTCTCTTTGGTATATTCTATCTCTTTATCTCTCTGTGGTGCATTATAGTTATTGCCTGATTCTCTCATCGGCTGATAGAATCTTATTTTAAACCTGCCAATTAAAATTTTATTTTTCATTATTATATTAATCATTTCTAAATGTTTAATGCTTGAGTTCAAGTCATCTTTAGTTTTAATGATCTATTATTACTTTGTTACTTATATTTCTTATTTTTTAAGCATTCAGCATATTTCATACTATAAGTTAAAAACTCAAACATATAAAATCCTTGATCTACATACTTTCTATATTTTTTCCTTACTCTCACTTATGAGTGTCTTAATTTACTATCTATATCCGTGAGTATTTTAAGGGTCTAAGCTGTGAAATCTTGACTCCAAAATAGTTTTCAATAGTTTCCTTTCCTTAAAAGGAAACCAAGTTATGGTGAAGGGCTGCGATAACATTCGTTCCCTTCTGGGTGCTTGACTTAATACAGGAAACTTAGATTCAGTTTCTATCTGTCTGTCACTTGTGATAGACAGTCTCCAAGGGCCTGCCACCTGATTCCAAAGAAAACTGAGAACATGGTTTCCAGAGTGGGATTGTTCTTGGTGCAGCTCAGTTTCCTTCCTTTTCCTTTCATTTTTTCTTGTATAAAGGCAATTTATTAATGACTTCTTTATTGTTAAGTTAACAATACAATGAAATTATATTTATTTCATTTTATCCAGGAGCTTTTCAAACTAAAATCACTCTTTTGAGATTCTAGTCTACCATACTGCTAAGTAATACAATTTCTCAATTGCTTTATAATTTTTACATGATTTTGTTTCATTCACTCTTTTGATTTTAAACAGAAAATATGCACACTTACTAAACTTATATTAGTAAAAATGATGATACTGTTTATTGAGACCAACTACCGGGTTGCCAAAAAATGTACACACATTTTAAGAGTTAAAAGATGATGTTAAGCAAATGAATGTTAGCATCACCATGTGACAGGCAGGGCAGTCAAAGAAAATGGCAGAAGCACAGCTGAGCCAACGTCATACTGCACATTGCTACCATAATTTAACTCAACTTCGAAAAGTAATACATAGATAACATCTCTTAAACTGCATACATACATTTATTTGGAATCCCCATATATGTAAACACTTGGCTAAAAACTGAATGTGGAGAGAAAAGGGTTAACAGCTGGTTTAACTGTCCTTCAACCATGGGGATGATTGCTAAGAAGTGGATCCTCTTACATTCCCTTTGAAACAGTAATTCAAAGAGTTCTTAAGAATTAATCAATACCATATCCAAAATGATTAATAAACTGGTAAAGATTTGTGTATCAACTAAACACTTGTATCTCTTGAATAATCAGGTGATGACTAGCCGGCATCACTGAAATACAGCTGCACTGGAAATGGGATTTGGTACCATACTCCTAGGGAGGTTGCATGCCTGCTTGGGGCATACACCTAGGAGGACAGCTAATGTCAACCCCCGTGCTTGACTGCATCTGAAGTGGTTTTACAGCTCAACCTCATGTGTAGTGACCATGCAATCGGTACAGTCAGTCATGAGAATTTGAGCTTGGAAATAATGAGATTTGCTACGAGTTATGAACTGTTAATACATGTGTTGCATTTTTTCTTGTCCTGTATCTGCCCAAAGCTAAGAAAACTTCATGTCGGTGAAACTGAATATAGATTGTGAGGTTGTTGTTCATCAAAATCATGGTCATTGCTGTTAGTAAAGGAAACTGGGCACCAGGAATGTATTAGCTAATGTAAATACCAAAGCAACTTCATAGGATTGCAACCTTTAATCGTTTAATTTTTGGCAATACTGTGAAGTAATTATCTGGATGTTGCCTCTTTCCTCACTGACCAGCCACCACTGGTGCCTTCTGTAAGTTCTAATACACTGACTTCTTTACCTACTGGACCACTGGGTGACTTCTTTGGAACAGATAAAGAACATTACATGCAACCCTCTCAGGTTTGGAGTTGCTGCCTTACAGATACAAAGAGTTCACAAAGTTTGATTAATTCAAGGGATGTGTCTAGAATATAGTAAGTTACCATTTTAAAAAAGTTTACTTATCATTTATCCAGAATTTATAGGAATTTTAAGGAAAAAATTTTAGGATACCTCTTCTTCTGTTGTGTCAGATAAAATAAAATGCTAAAAACATATTGTAACATGTTCCTCATACTTGACCACAAAGTAAAATCAAATATGTTGTATAAATTGATATCATAGAAGCAATGTACTTTGGGTACAAAGAACTTAAGAGAAAATAAATAACAAGAACAAAAGAAAATTAAATTAAATTTTAAAATTAAAAATGTCAGGTTGAGTACAGATGTCAGTTATTAGGACTTAACATATAGCCATAGCAATTAAGAGCATGACAAAGAAATAGATGAAGGGAAATATGCAAGGAGTATACATTAAACTGACAGTCAAATCCATATATGTATGGAAAATAAGTAATGCCAGAGCTTGAACTGCAAACTGAGTAACAAATTTATCAATTAATGATAATGAAATTATTAGAAAAAATGGTGAAACATTAGGCTTAGATTGTGCCATATACAAAAATAAGTCCAGGGTGATTTGAAGATTAAATATAAAGAGAAAAAGTTGAAGAACTTAGAAAAAAATTAAAAATATATAGAAAAAATATCTTTATGACCACAGGATACAATTTCTTTAAATATAAGAAAAATGAACTGACATTGGGAAATTCTGATGAATTCAACTATTATATGTTCATCGTGTGACATTATGAAGAGAGTAAAAATGTAAGTCTGAGATTGGGAAATATTTTTGCAATATATCTAGAATCCTAAGTATTAAAAAAAACCAAAACTCTTAACAATAAAAAAGAGAAAACAATCTAACGATTTTTTTTTTTTTTTAGTTGGAGTCTCACTCTGTTGCCCAGGCTGGAGTGCAGTGGCATGCTCATGGCCACCACATCCTCCATCTGCTGGGCTCAGATGATCCTTCCGCCTCAGCCTTCCAAGTAACTGGAACTACAGGCATGCGCTACCACACCTGGCTAATTTTTTGACCTATTGTAGAGAAGAGGTCTCACCAAGTTGCCCAGGCTAGTCTCAAACACATGAGCTCAGGCAATCCTCTTTCCTTGACCTCCCAAAGTGCTGGGTTTACAGGCTTGAATCACCACGCCTGGCATAATGATTTTTTTTTTTAATACACAAGGTGCATTTTACAACAAAGAAAATATAAGTGGCAAATCAACTTATACATGTAAGTTCAGCTTCCTTAGTGAAGAATTTGCTATACACAAGAACCAGAAACAAATAATTTTTAGACTTTCAATGTAGCAATACAAATTCACCATTGTTAAGAGGCAGCTAAACTATGAAATTATCATAGTTCCTACATATTTTTAGTGAGATGACAATATATAGGACAGTTGAAGCTACTCCAACCCTAGGACCAAGTCAACCCATTCCTAGACCTCAGCAGTGGTATTTAAAGTGTTTGACTACTGACTCAAAGAAAGAAATATATGCTCCAGATGAAACACACAAACATACTACACAGGCATCCACATACTCAATTAAGATAAAGTTTAATGAGAAGAGAGTAAGTCTTACTATTGATACTTCATTCTCATATTTTATTATGCTTCATTTTTTATGTTATTTTATGCTTTTAAATCCTGTTTATAACTCTTAATTTAATAATCCACAAATGGGTCTCACAACATCAGTCTTGAAAAACATTTCTTGAGAGATTATTGCATCTGTGAAAACTCGTAAAAGTAATGTATTAATAGTAAAATCCTGTGGGCTGGTGACAAAAAAAGTCTTATAACAGGTTAATGCATAAGAAATGGTGCTTTTTTATCCATACAAGTAAACACTATATAACAATAAAAAAATTAGTACACTACAACTATGTACATTCCCTTGAATGAATTCCAAAATCATAAAAATTGAACGAAAATAATGGAAAACAGAATAAGTTGCCATTTATAAAAAATTCAATATTCAAGCATAAAAATAATGTATTTTAATAACAAATATGATGTAAAACTAAGAAAAACCAGTGAAATGACAAACACATCATCCAGTTTGTAATTTTGTGGGTGACAGGAAAGACAGCAAGAATGAGTCCACTGAGAGAAATCATGACAATTGCTAAAAGAACAAAGGGTTCTAAGGAGAATGCAAAATTCTGTTCTTAATTTGTGGGGTAAGAATGTGAATATATCTTATTATTGACGATTAAGCATACTTAAATATTTCGCATCTGTTTCGCATATAATAAACATTTTAAAAGATAGTAAATAAGCATAAACAATTTTAGGCTAATCAAAAATATAGATAAAGCAGGACGATATTGAAAAAAAAAAAACCACCTCATTTCTAGTTTCCCTTAAAGCTTGATTTCTAGATGTGATTTTAGTTCAGCAATTCCAATGAAGTTCTAAAACACAGTAGAAGGGTACATGACCAATTTTGGTTTCAGACCAAGAGGACAAGTAGGGTCAAGATGATGCTGTTTATCGGGTATGGCGTGGCCGTGGATGATGGTATGTCTGCCAGTTATCTAGATGTAAGGATCATTTTTAATACATTACTCCATTTACAGTGAAGCACAAACAATGGTAGAATCAGAAACCTGCCGGGCTCAGTGGCTCAACCTGTAATCCCAACACTTTGGGAGGCTGGGGGGAGTGAACTGCCTGAGCCCACGGGTTCAAGACCAGCTGAGTCAACTTGGCGAGACCTCATCTCTACAATGAATCAAAACAGCTGGGTGTGGTGGCATGTACCTCTAGGTTTGGCTACTTGGTGGGCTGAGGTGGAAGGATCGTCTGAGCCCAGCAGGTTGACTCTGGGGTGGCCATGAGCGTGCCACTGCACTCCAGCCTGGGCAATGGAGTGAGACTCCCAACTCAAAAAAGAAAGAAAGAAAGAAAAAAAAATCAGACGACTTCATTAAGGCTATTAGTGTTCACAAATTCTCCAGGTCTTCAGGTATATTTTATTTTATTTAAAAAAAAAATTGTTTGAACCAGGGTCTTGCTACATTGCCCAGGCTGACGGGCATTGGCTCTCATAGTTCTCATCATAGCTCATTGTAACCTCAAACTCTTGGCCTCAAGGGATCTTCCTAGCTTAGCCTCTCAAGTAGCTGGGACTGCAGGCATGTTATCACATCATGCTTCATGTGCATTCGTAAAGCAACTACTGTACTTAATTTCAAGAAATTGCCCCTTGGTTTCTGCTTCTTCAGAGATTTATTTTTTAAGTAAACATTCTCTCTGTGGGTGTAGTAGACTCCAGAGCTGTTTATAAACTTCCTGCATTCTCTACATAGATAATGGGTTGAATGCTTGATATATTACTTGATCATTCCCCCGCCTCCAATCTTAACCACAGAAATCTCTTTGAGACTAAGAATTCGTGAAAGCATATTTCATATTTAAGCATTTACCAAATATTTTGCTTAAAAAGGTCTATCAGAGTATCTAACTCATCATATACCCAGAAGTCTATATTTCTCATTTAATACTATATTTTCACATTTTTCTGTGGAATAAAATTACTCTCAAAACATGGCTTTAATTATAGACCACTGTTGCAGGAGTTTTGAACTCCACTGTCAGTTTAAAGCAGAACCTCAGGTTCTTACTCTATGACTGAAAAGATTAAGAAACGTGGATACCAAAAGGATGAGTGAAAGAAGAAGTTTATTAAGCAACAAAGCTCTCCAGAAAACCAGAAGGGGGCCCGGAGTGGGTTATCCGGCGCTGAGCTTTTTATCTTGTCTTTTCTGGAGGCGTTTCTCTCATTTACATCTCATCCTCCCCTTACTTTCTGAGACCCAATTCTTACTGCTGATGCGAGTTCTTGGCCAAAGCTACTCCATCTTGAATATTACCCATAAATACCACAGAAAAGCCCACTCAGGGGGGTAAAACTGCAATGTGAATATTATTATAATAAGCCAAGGTCAAGATAGGACATTTAGTTAAGCAACTGCACCTGCGTTTAAGCAACAAAAAGTACCTTTCAGCTGGGCTCGGTGGCTCAGCCTGTAATCCCGCGCCTTGGGAGGCTGAGGTGAGTGGATTGCCTGAGCCCGCGGGTTCGAGACCCGCCTGGGCAGGCAAAACCTCATCTCTACAATGAATCAAAAAAATTAGCCGGGCGTGGTGGCGCGTGCCTGTAGTTCCAGCTCCTCGGAAGGCTGAGGCGGAAGGATCGCCGGAGCCCAGCAGGTCGAGGCTGCGGTGGCCGGGAGCGGCTGCTGCACTCCAGTCTGGGCGATCGAGTGGGACTCCAACTCAAAAAAAAAAAAAAGTAACCTTTCAGCAGTATACTTGGGTTGAAAGACTGCTCTTAACCACACTAACCACATTTTCAGCCAACAATTATATAATGGGGTTGGTGCAGGGGGCGTTCCTGCAGGTGTTAAGTCTCCTGGAGACCCTCCCTCTCTGTCTGCCTAACCAGCTTCTATCTCCTCTCTCACTACTAGTCTGATAAAATGAAGGACTCTGCTTTATCATTTTATTTTGAGGCACACAGGATATTTACACTTTCATGTTTACAAATAATATTTTAGTATGCATTATTATTGATAACTGAATGCACATTTTTATTTGCTAAAGCTACATTTCTCAAAATATGCTTATTAAGATGATCTGAACCTGTTTGACAAATTTGGATGTATAACACCAAAATATTCTTCAGGAAATTTTGAACCAGAATATTGCTTTCAACAGAAGCCAACACTTTTAGGACAAAATTCTGGAAATGAGATATTAGGACACAGGAGAGAAAGTTGTACACACAGAGAAAGCACCAGAGATCTGAAGGAGATTTCTCTTGAGACTTTAAAATTAGTGAATTCACATGAAAACACTACCAGGCATGTGGAAAGAGGCACCAGAAAGGAATGGGTGGAAAAATCCTTATGATTTCACCTAGCATTGATAATACATTTTGTTCTCACTAGTGAAACAGCATTATAAGGAAATTAGAGTACTGGGAGGGAAGGATTGTTTGAGTAGTGGGTGAGAAATAGTCTTAGGCCTAAGGCTTCTCTTACCCTACCTAACAAAGTGTGAAAGGAAGCCTCAAAAAAAAAAAAAAAAAAAAAAAGAAAAGAAAAAGAAAAGAAAAGAAAAAACTCTTTCAAGCAACTCAGCTCCATCTTTAAAAAAATCTCAGTAATATTTAAAGGAACATAAAAATTTCAGCAACCAACCAACTTAAAAATGATCTCCCACACTGAAGATAAAGTTACCATCATGCAAATAAGCGGGAAATTAATCGTAAGGAAAAATCAATGTTTTGTAGTCTTGAGCATAGAGGTCTTCCATATTATTCCCCAAATTTATTCTTTAATATTTAATGTTGGCGGCGGTGACGCGATTCTGCCCGCGTTGGAGGGGCCCGGCCGCCGAGTGACGTGGCACCAGCCGGAGCCTAAAAGCCGGAGTCGTTGATGCGCCTGTCGCTCAGCGGGTCCTCGCTCCACCAGTTACTGTCCCGGCGCTTGCGCCTCATCGGCACACGGGCTAGCAAGACGTCCCTGCCCTCCTCTTTCTTCCTCAGCTCTTTCTCTTCCCTCTTGTTCTGTTTGCCGGGAGCATGAAAGAAGGCCCAGGGACGCCCCAAGCCCCTCCTGCCTCTGCCCATCGCAAGTGCCACTACCGCCATGGGCCTCACCATCTCCTCTCTCTTCTCCTGCCTCTTTGGCAAGAAGCAGATGCGCATTTTGATGGTTGGATTGGATGCTGCTGGCAAGACAACCATTCTGCATAAACTGAAGTTAGGGGAGAGAGTCACCACCATTCCTACTACTGGTTTCAATGTGGAAACAGTAGAATATAAAAACATTTGTGTCACAGTATGGGATGTTGGTGGCCAAGATAAAATTAGGCCTCTCTGGAGGCATTACTTCCAGAATACCCAGGGTCTTATTTTTGTGGTAGATAGCGACGATCGTGAAAGAATTCAAGAAGGAGCAGCAGTGTTGCAAACCATGCTTGAGGAGGAGGAGTTGAAAGATGCAGTGCTGCTGCTTTTTGCAAACAAACAGGGTTTGCCAAATGCTATGGCCATCAGTGAAATGACAGATAGATAAATTAGGTCTTCAGTGTCTTCGTGACAGAACATGGTATGTTCAAGCCACTTGTGTTACACAAGGAACTGGTCTGTATGAGGGACTTGACTGGCTGTCAAATGAGCTTTCAAAACGTTAAATGAAACTGGATATCTAACCAAGGACATGTTTGATAGAATTGGTCTAGGCTTGTTACAACAAAATTAGTTTGCGTCTTGGTTTTTAAACAGTACCTGGGACTGGTTGGGGCAGATTATTATAGCATTTAAACTTACTTTGTTGCCAATTAATGTTGACCAAGTATAATGTTGCTATTTAGCAATGTACTTGGTTTTAAAGAAATTCTCCTTGGGGGAAAAAATAGTCCTCTTAATTTTACTTTCCTTAAGCCTAAATTCCTGGACAGAGTTATTGTGGAACCTTCAAATAAATGTTTTGAATGTTTCTTGAGCCTACAACAAATAATGTTTTAAAGTTACTCCCTTGCTACTTTACTGATACCTTGATCATTCCTGGGACAGTCTGCTGATTTAGAAATGTAACATTCCATTTGTATATATTTATCTCCCTTGCCAAAAAGATTTCCTAATATGCTTATACCAGCCAGGGAAATGCTCCAAAACACTATTTCAGCTCTCTTGCACTGGGGAACTTATGTTTTTCACCCATATTGACTACTGGTTCCATCAGCCAAACTTCCCTTGGTGTGGTTTGGATTTGATACCTAATTAGCTAGTTGCAAAGAGTTCATATTGAGATTATTTTTAATACTCAGCAGATTGTCTTCTTTTAAGTTGTATCTTTTTTATGTTGCATGTTGCTTTTGGTATCAGCCAATTTGCCCGGTATATGATAGTTCTACTGATGTTTTGCTTATTGGTGAACATATCGTCATTAAGAGTTTTGGAAAACTCATACTCAACAAATTCAATGAATAAATTTTCTTCATAACCCATTTGGAATTATTCCTAATAAAATAATAAAATATAAAAAATATTTAATTTTAATAACATTATATTTTTTAAAATTTGTATTTTCAAGATTTTGCTACCATCACATAAAAATACAATTGATGTTATATGTTGACTTTTTACTCTTTGATGTTATAAAAGTCAATAATTTTTAAAGTTATTTATAGATTTATTCAAATTTTATTACATAAAAAATCATCTATAAACTAAAGACAACTTATCTCTTCCTTTTTATCTCAATTGTCAATGTTTTATCTTTCTAAACTGGCTAAAAACTACAACAAAGTTTATAAGAATGCTGATATGTGCTTCTGAAAATTTTCAATTAGTATAAAAAGTGTTCGATAGCATATCATTCAGTTGCATATTATTAGGAAGTATAATAAGCATCTCAAATTGAGAAAAATTCTCCCTACTCTTAAATAGATGTGATTTTTTTTTTTTTTTTTTGAGTTGGAGTCTCACTCCGTCGCCCAGACTGGAGTGCAGTGGCTGCTCCCAGCCACCGCAGCCTCCACCTGCTGGGCTCCGGCGATCCTTCCACCTCAGCCTTCAAGTAGCCAGAATTACAGGCGCGCGCTACCACGCCCGGCTGATTTATTTTTTATTTTTTTATTGTAGAGATGAGGTCTCGCCAAGTTGCCCAGGAGGGTCTCGAACCCGCGGGCTCAGGCAATCCACTCACCTTGGCCTCCCAAATCATGGGATTACAGGCTGAGCCACCAAGCTCAGCAGTTGTGAGTTTTTATGATGATTGGGTTTTGAGATTTATTAATCATTGATCATCATCTGTTGAGTTTTTTTTTTTAAACTATTTCAGATAGTGTGAAAAGAATACAATTGGCTAATATTCCAATATCTTCATAATTCATATTTTTATTTATGGCTGTATTTGATCTGTTAATATTCAGGATTTTGCATCTACTTTCCAGAGGTATGTTGGTCAACAATTTTCTTTATTTGCAATTTTAAAAATGTTATTGTTTTTAGAGTCTTAGGTCCACAAATGAGCTGGGAAACATTTCCTCATTACATATCTGAAAAAGTTTATGTAAGTTATATATTAAATTTTATTTAAATATTTGGAAGAATTAATGAATGCAATCATTTGGAATGGGTTATCAGATATAGGAACATTCAGATTTTCTACTTCTTTTTTGGTCAGATTTTTTAGGTTATGTTTGTCAAGAAAATTGCAAGTTTCATAACTTCTTGACAGACTTTTTCTATATATTTTCTATTTTTTTGTTTTGTTTTATCTTTCTTCTCTCTCATTTAAATTATTTATAGTAGCAATTGTAATGTCCATTGCTGAAAATATAATTGGCTTTATATTTTTCATTTTCTATAATTTTGTAATACCGTAGATTAAACATTAATTTTTAAAGTTTTTCATATAAGAAATGTTCACACTCTAACTTAGTTTATAAAAGTGCAAAAATGAGTTGACGAATATATATTCCTTCAACAAAAGTTGAATAAAATCCATTTATTTAATTAAGTTTACGTATTTATTTAGTATATATGTCTATATTATATAAAAAATAAATAAGGGAACATGCATAAAAACAGCTTGGCAAGACTCTGAATAATATGTACAGTAAGACATGTAAGAAACTATGTTGATTTAGATTAGTTTAAGTATTTGGAAGTTTAATCAAAGTTGCTTTTTATTTAAAATGTCATTTTTCCACTTTAACTTGAGTATTTCATTTTGAACCTTGTCATTTTAATAAGCATTCTCTCTCTACTCCCACATACTTGGTATATTTCATTTAGTTTTCATTGAACCAAAGTGCTATGCTACACTAAAAAAAAGATAAATATACTTTCTTTACCTACATAAAAAGTTTTAGTTGATTAATAAATGATGCAATTTACTATATAGATGGTAGCATTCACAGAGATACTGAGCTAGAAATTGAAGCTCAGTGAAATCTCTTGTCAGTGTTAAGAAAACACTCAAAGCCAAATATTTGAAATGTACCTTCTGAGCCTTTGTACATTTCATAAAACCATGTCTCCATGTTTTTGTCATTTGATTTGTCTGTTATTATAGGGAATACTCAAAAATAGAGTTAACTATTTTGCCCAAAAGCAAGGCCATAAATCCATAAAATTTGGGCTATGAGATTGGGCTAATATGTTTGTGATCTAGGCTGTGTGAGGTATGAAATCATTTTGGGCACCTCTGAGTAAATTTCAAAGCCATCTATCAGCAAAGTAGAAAATGATCTATAAGGAGAGGTCCAAATGAGAGTTGATTGGGAAAGATACAACAAACATATGAAAATAAAATAGGAAAACAAAGTGATGCTATAAAATATGAGCATGCCACAGATCAGAGAGCACCAGGAATGTGTTAATATAACTAGGAAGAGGTTTCCATCTAACAGTATCGAATAGTAACAAGGTCACCTGTTAACAAAATCCCAATTAATGGCTCCAAGATTTTTTTTTAATACAAAACCTGATAATTTTTCTAAAGTTCATCTGAAAAAAAGTAATATTATTAATATCCACAATACTTTGGGAGAACAAAGAAATTATTAAAGTGAAGGGGAATATGCATCACTCAGATATTTAGAATATCATGAGATTGCAAGAGTATAATATATGGTTTTAAGGAATGTGATGAGGTTAAGATGATAAACAAGACCAGAAATAAAATATATAGCCAGGATTTCTGCATAACCAAGTACAATTGTATCTGACAGTTAACTCATGGATAAGAACCTTTTGGTTATTCTAAAGGCATATCTGATTTTTGAAAAACTGATGAAACTTCCAGAAAAAGGCAGTTGCTATATGTTTTGCCAGTCTTCTCCATATGTCGATCTACTTAATGGAATAACTTAGTGTTGTCTGCCAACAACCACAATTTTGGTTTGGGCATAGTTAAAGGCCTTCTTATGTTTCTGATTGTACAAAGAAAGTTTTGTTAATTCTCAGAAAAGTTCCAGTTCAAAAATACACTAAAGAAATTCCTAATCTGTTATGGAAGTAGGACATAACTGAAGTAATTATCAAGGTGATGTCAAGTTATTTGAAGAGAAAAACAAATAACAACTTAGACACAGAATTGTTAATACCACTTGAGATTGAAATTGGACCTATTGTGAGACCATCCTCTAATCTGACATCTGGTAATTCAACTAATTTCTTTCATGCTCCCAGCAAGTGTTTGCCATTTTAAAAAATATACATATCTGAAAATCTTCCAGACTAAAACTTTTTTATTTGGAGCTAGTTATCACATTAAAAGTGAAACACCTTAAGAAGTTGTTAGCAATTTTAAATCACCTTCGATTTTTAAAAATTTTATTTTTTTATATAAAACAAGTTATCCTGACTTGCAAGTCATTGACTTTTAAAATATAAAATATATTTTTGTCTCTAAAATACCAAGCTTCTCTGTTTGATCTTGTCATTTATTTATGTGGTATTATCTCTCTCAGAGAAAAAAAAAGTATTTTACATGATAATAGTTACATATCCCACTTATCTTAATCACATACACTATGCCAACTTTTGGCCTTCATAATTTTACTGTGTAAAAAACTGAAAAAAAATTTCAGAATGTATTGTAGATTAGAAACAATTTTTTAAAAAATAATTTTCATCATGTAGACCAAGAATCTAAAGTGTGACTTAATCATTGTTTAGAAAATTCTGAAATTTGATGGTAATCATTTATTATTGAATATACAAAAGACAGAAAATAATAAAGTGATTTTAATCAGAAATAATTGGAAAATAAGACTTTTATCCCTACTGAAATTTTTTAAGTAGTGCATTAGATTGTACAGAATATCTTAGATGCATTCCATATAGGAAATACAATGCATGCAATGTTGATTGTTTATAAAATGTAGAAATATACCAGTATTTAATAATTTAAAGACTGAAAATAATTTTTGTTGCTCTCATTAGAATGTCTAATTAGAGATGAATGTAGTTAATCTGATATAAGTGGAAAGAATTTCTGTTTTTTTGTCAGACCTAGTTCTAAAATACAAACAAAAATATATATAATGTGCTAAGCAGATTTATAAAGTTATCCGTAATTCTGCTACTTGTGATTCCAGAAAATAGTAATCATTTAGGCTGGAATTTAAAATAAGTAAAAATAAATGTATTTTACGTCAAAATTAATAGTCTTTCTAATTAGGGAGACATTATAAATGAGATAAACACATAGAAAAAACAACTTCATTAATTTATCCATTAATTCATTCAATTTACTGAGCACCAATTACTGCCAGACATTTTTGTAGCCACTTGGAATAATTACTGTATGAACAAAGCACACCAATATTCAGTAGTGATCTGGATTTGGCAAATCCTGGTTTACTAGATAAGATTGTTGAATACTTAGCATGCTTCGAGTCAGTTTTTGAAACACTACCATGAATAGCTTAAAATCAGTCATTACAGGAATATTCACACCATGAAAATTATGGAAGAGCAAAAAAAAGCAAGACTTTTTATTTTTTTAATAGCCAATTTACCTGTGCACGATTGTAAATATCCTTTTCTAGCACAGAGACAGGCAATAAACAATATGCATAATATATCATATCATATAGTATGTTAGAGAATGAAAAGAATAAGGGAAAAATAGAGAACAGTGGTGGAATTGTGTGACAGGTGAGTGGCTTGCAGCCTAAAATAGGTTAGTGGGGTTAGCCTCACCACACAAAAACAAAGACGTTTATGAGAGAGGTAGCCACGCTGTAAGGAACAGGCAAGTCACTGTATCAGAAGCTCAGTGAGCTGAGCAGGGGGTGGGAGATGAAAACAGAGCGGTAAGGGGTCAGATGGGGTCATCTTCTGGAGGCTAGTGAAGGATTCTGACTTTTCCACCTTGAATGGAATGGAGGGAACCTGCGGGGTTCAGACAGAATGACAAGATCTAACATATTTTAAAAGAATTACTCTGGCTTCTGTATTGAATGTGGGGTCAACGTGTGGGAGTCATGTGGGCAAAGTTAGGAGAAGAGAAGGCGTTAGGATACATCACTTTCATCCACATGAGGAAGAACAGCAGCTGGCAACAAAGCAGACATGAGTGAACAGAAGTTCTTGTATTCTGAGCTAAGCTTGCCCCTTCAACCACAAGTTTTATTGGGAATTTTGCAAACCTTTTACAATTAGATTAACTTTAATTTCAACATGTTAAAGAGCTAACGACACCAGTTTGACTTTTAAATATTTAGATAATGGAAAGTTTCATGATGTTCTGTTATCACTTGCCATGAGATAGTCTTGTTCATCAAGAGAGTCACGAGCGCCACGATTAATATAATTGCTGCCAACCTGAAGCCATTAAGAAACATTTGCCTCACATTGAAAATCTATGCACTATTCATCTTAAAAGCCAACATATGTTTTTTTTGGCTAATGAATTGAAGTGATATGGGATTTCTAATTTACTTAAAACTAAGATCTATTTTCTTTCAAGTTCCTGACTCTACTAATATAAATCTACTTCAGGGCATATTTCGAGGTACATTAGACACCATCAACCTTATTCACATAATGCTTTTATTATTGAAACATTGAATGACCCCTCTTCATCCCAAGCACAGCATTGAGTCCCTGTAGAAATTAACAGCAGGAATCTTTCCTATAGATGTAACGAATGAACTGTGTCTGGATTAAATAATCATTAGTTCATACATTTAATGTGAGTTTATCTTTGAGTGGAAAGCTGTGTTCAGGTAGTAACTTGCTCTCCCTACTGGAGAAAAGCTGAACTCAATAAAAATAGCTGATAACATAATTTGAAGGAATCACTTTACAGCGACGTGATCCATCAACATGCCTACATAATATTTGGTCATAATTCTCTTGATGATACCTCGGTGACATATTATAATAATATATCACAGGAGTGCTACTCCTATGTGTTTTAAAAGATGTGTTAATTGTTGTATAATGAACCTAAATATTAAAAGGCTAAATATTTATTTTTCCTGAGAATTGTATTTGAAAGGAAATACAATTTACACAGAACTTTAATTTTAGAAATTATCACATGGGATGCATTCATAAAATTATCACAGTTGTAAAGGATTTTAGAGGTCACATCAAATTCCTACTTAAAGGGTGTGGTAACTAACACCAGGTGAGGTGATATAACTTGTCTAAAATAGCACATACAACTATTGTACTGGGATTAATGCCCATTTTTTTGAGTTTAACTTTTGTGCTATTTGTGTCATGTCACACTGTTCCTTCAGGATTTCACTGTCCTTTCTAAATTGTCCTGAGTCTTTACCAAACAGTCTTCTGTTCTGCAGTTTAACATAAAAATACACAGGGTACTATAAATATTAATGACTTTAATATTTATATGAAGTAAGAAAAACATTATTAATAGATTAAACTAGTGCTTTTGAAAGACATTTTAGCAAATCCCAGTAAGGTACAAGATTAAGGACTGTATTTAATATGTTAATGTATTTTTGGTTATTCCTTTGTATAATTGCATGCTTTACAAATGATGTTATATGTAAGTTAACTATTTTTTAACAAAGTTTTAAAATCCAATAACAATGGGTTTTAGTGAAAGTGAATATCTGAGGAGATTTGACTAAATTAATTGCTTATGTCATATCATAACTCATAAGAAAAAATACAATTTAATTTAGTGAAAATTTGTCAGAGACTGCATGCAGTTGTGGTGCATTGGACAACTAAATATGTACTTTCATACATATCATAAATAATGAAAAGTTAGAGGATGTTGACTTAATAATCCAACCAGTAATAAATGAAGCAGAGTGAATCTTTTATTCATTTTCCCCGTGACCCATTCTTTTTACTCCATGTCTTATATGAATTGACATATGGATCAGACGGCTTTCACTTATAATTAAAATGTGTGCTTAAAGTCTTTAGTTTTATATTCATGATAAATATTAAAAAACTATATTTCTTCATAATTAAGAAAACCTTGACTATTATAACCTCTTCTTAGGTAGACTAAAACATTATTAAACTATAGGTTTGATGGTATCATAGCATCAAAATATCAGGATCTAGCATTGCTATAAAATGCCTGATTATATTTCATTTTTAAAGAAGATGTTTGCTATTTTTAATCAACTACTTTGAACTTATCATTTTACAAGTTGAAGAGTTTATGAATGACTTATTTGTGACTAGATTTGAAATCTACTTCAGGGCATATTTCGAGGTACATTAGACACCATCAACCTTATTCACATAATGCTTTTATGATTGAAACATTGAATGACCCCTCTTCATCCCAAGCACAGCATTGAGTCCCTGCAGAAATTAGCAGTTAGAATGTCATTTGAAATTCCTTGCCAATATTAAACTTAATGGTAGTTAAAACCTGGTTTTATTACAGAGGATCCATATCAACAAAGCATAAAACTTGGAGCTCAGGATGTATCAGGAAATCTGACTGTTGTACTTATAAGGGTGATAAAAGCTATGAGCAGCCAACAGAACATGAAAAAATGATCAGCCTCACTAGTTATCAAAGAAATACAAATTAAAATCACACTGAGATACCACCTAACTCCAATCAGGATGGCCATCATCAATAACTCAAAAAACAGCAGATGCTGGAGAGGATGGGGGGAAAGGAAACATTTCTGCACTGTTTGTGGGAGTGTAAACTAGTACAGCCTCTGTGGAAAACAGTGTAGTGATTCCTTAAAGACCTAAAAGTTGACCTTCTACAACCCACAAACCCCTTACTGGGAATATACCCTGAGGAACTCAAATCACTCTATGAAAAAGATACCTGCACACACATGTTTATTGCAGCATTATTCACAGTAGCAAAAACATGGAACCAACCATGCTGCCCATTGAAATAGGACTGGATAAAAAAAATGTGGTACATATACACGATGGAATATTATGCAGCCATGAGGAAGGATGAAATTATGAACTTCGCAGCAACTTGGATGGACTTAAGAGTCTGTAATACTGAATGATCCATTACAGAAACAAAGAACCGAGTATCACACGTCCTCATTCATAAGCAGACCTTGAACAACTATCATAATATTATAAGAAAGGGATTATCAGTAGTGGAAAACTGCCAGGGAGGCAGTACCTGCGTAATGAACATTTGTATATCTAATCCTGCATTGTACCCCACATATTCAAAATAATTTTTTTTTAATGTACGAGAAAAGTTACATGTAGCTAGTTTAATCATTGATTTTCAAGTTCTCTGTTGAACCTATAACTTTTCTCATCTTTGAGAAAACCTTGAAATTATTTGTTAATTTCTTTGAATGGTAGATTATTCTATTTCCCAAATTAGATTTATTTTGTAACTTTCTCAAAGTTTACTATGTATCTGTTGCTGTTTCATTACTGAAGTTATCTACACAAAAAGAAGAGAGCCACTATTGGAGAAGACATAAATATATACTAGTATTCCATGTAGAATACAACATAAAATTTCTAAGTGTCCTGGAGAAGAGAACAATAGGCCATCTAAAATATAAACATTTTGTTTAAATAAGAGGCAATGCCTTTTCTTTGGTGTGTATTTTACATTTCCTGAAAAATATCCCAGTAAAATTCTAAGTACTCAACAAATGCTTGTATTGTGTGTGCAGGTATCTAATCTGTTTCTCCCAACAGATTAGATTTTTGAAAGACAATATTAGCTCTAGCGTTAGCCTTTAAACACATTAAATAAAGTAAATTGTTGATTCCCATGAATGTTTTCTTCTGAAGCTCAATAGTCTTTTTTCAAAATCTGAAATAAGTTTAAACTTTGTTATATATTATATTATATTGTCTATATTTTACTATACTATACTGTACTGTACTATACTATGTTATATTATATTATATTAAATAATGCTGTAAAAGTAGCATTTTTTTTAACCACGTGGGACTATTTCTCATGTCTCATTTCCCATGAATACTTTCATATGAATTTCTTGCAAATGATACAGTCTTTTCTCTAACCATAATGCAACTCTTAAAATCAGGAAATTAACAGTGTTACATGACTATTGTGTCATCTTTGGGGCATGTTCAAGTCTCTTCAATTTTTGTATTTTTAAAAATATCTAGAGAATGTAATTTATATTCTATTAAGTTGTATGGATCCTTATTGTCCTTCAATCTGCAGCAGCCAGCATCTCAGTTGTTTTTTGATGTTTGTGACTGTGATGCTTTTGAAGATTTAAGGCCAATTATTTTATAGAATGTTCTTTGATTTGGGTTCATTTAATATTTTATTAGATTCAGTTTACACACTTTTGCTAGAAATATGACAGAAGCAGTGCTGCGTTCTTCTCATTGCTTCTGGTCAGGTGGTATATGATTTTGATTTGTTCCATTATTGATGATGTTACATTTAGGCACCTAATTAAGGCAGCG
Organism: Tarsius wallacei; assembly: GCA_963574415.1. Lineage (NCBI taxonomy): Eukaryota > Metazoa > Chordata > Mammalia > Primates > Tarsiidae > Tarsius > Tarsius wallacei. Next base: position 11,648 of record CAUYQG010084472.1, on the reverse strand, counting down.
ATAGAAAAGTTTCTTTATTGTAAAGTTTGTCTTCTTTTTTTGTGAAAAAAGGTGTTATTAATATCTTTTGTTAAATGTTCACTTAAATGTTTTCTAATATATTTACAGAGTTTGAAACCCTCACCACAATCTACTCTTATTTTCATCAATCTCCTGAAAGATCAAGACGCACATTTACTGTCAGTTTCCATTTCTACCCTAGCCCAAAGTAACTGTAGATCCACTGTTTTCCCTAAAGTTCTGCCTTTCTAGACATTTTATATAAATGAAATTTTACAGTATATAGTCTTCATGGAAAGTACTCTGAGACTTGTAAATGTCCTGTTCTTCATCAAACTTTCACTCACAACTTTAAGGAGTCATTGATATTTAATGGCTGAATTAATTTGTGTTGTGATGGTTGCTGAGAAATGATTTTCTAATTCAATACCTTACACAGTTCCTAGTTGACATTCTCCTGCAAAGAAAAAGCTTTTACTTCTGTTCATTTCAGCATCTGTTCATTATTTGTATCAGTATTGATTCATGGATTTGTATTTTATTCCATGAGTTATGATTTGTGAGTGCCATTATTTATTTTGATGCTCAAATTTGCTGAGATTTGACAGATGGGAGCCCCTTCAAACTGGCTTCTATATTCTTTACACACAGAGGGCCATTCTTTAAGCACTGCCTTATTTATGAGCAAGAAGATATTTCAGACTCATTTCGTACTCTTTTCCTGACGTCCTGGAATTTTTTTTCTTGCTACCTTTTGGTGGAGACGGTGTTTAGAAAGAAAGATCTGGGCACTAATTTTGCTCATTGCTGCCATTGCATGCTATTTTTCCCAGGCCTTCTCAATGATCAGAGCTAGGATATGATATACATATATATTATATATGTTAGCTATATGTGCGATTATTTATTTTCTATCTATATCTGTCTGTGTTTATTGGTCTTAGTTTGTTCAGGCTTCTGTAACAAAATATATTAGACTGTGTAATGTATAAACAACAGAAATGTATTTCTCATGGCTCTGGAGGCTGGGAAGCTCAAGATCAAGGCATCAGTAGATTCAGTATATGGTGAGGGCTTTCTGTTTCAAAGGTGGTGCTTTGTTGCTATATAGTCACATGGCAGAAGAGCTGGGTAACTCTCTTCAATCTCTTTTATGAGAACACTATAAAGCCCTCATGACTTAATCACTTCCTGAAGGCCCCACCTTTTAATACGACCACAATGAGATGGGGCTTCAACATGAATTTTGGAGGGACACGTTCAGACCATAGCAATGTTGGAAACCATGTGTTTACACTTGTACCTCTAATTCCAATCCAACTGTCTTTACCCTGTTCATAATTTCATCTTCTCTCCCTAATGGTAAGAAATATAATATGCTCATTACACTCACTTACTATTATTTTTGATAAATTGTCTGTGACTAATCTCTTGTTGTTCATGACAATGTCTTTCCCAAACACAGTGGGCATACTTCTCATTTAGCTTGACACTCCGCTCTTCATTTTAGACTGACATTGTCCACCCCTTCACTCACAGATACCCAACTTAGGCTCTGACACCTTTCTACACTTTACTGCTGCCTCCATACATCATCAGGGCTGCCTATATTATCCCTCTCTTGCTCCAATACACTCTAAAGTTTTAGGGCCACCACTGTGACTCTCCAGCCCTGCACCTCTCCGTGAATGGGTGTTCTTCTTGCTAAGTCTGACACTTTGTGCCACCACTCCGTATTTCCAAATTACCATCTCAAAATAAATTTGCAAAAAAAAAAATTTATTACAATTTATTCTTCAAACCAATTGCCCTTCTGACATTTTTCTTTCTCCTGATGGTAATATTGTTTTATTATTCACTCATGTCAATGTCTAAATTTTATCAGATGTTTCTTCTCCGTCTCTTCTCCCTATGCTTATGTTGCATATTCTCAAACCCCCAAATATTTTTCCATCTTTTTTTAAAATCTCCATTGTCACTGTCTTATTCAAACCTTTTGTTAATCTATACATAAATTACTACAAATGATATATTAATGTTATAACTGTTTTCCCATATCAGATCCTATATATTGATTCAAGATTGAGATTCAGGGATAATATTTTTATTTCATTTTTTTTCTCTGGCTTAACTCATTTTCCTTTGCAATCTGACTCTACCTCTTACTGCAAATTTATTTTTGATAACATTTCTATATCTCTTAAACACTTCGGAAAAATTCCCTTCCTTGTCTTTGCTTATAATTTAGCCCATCATTCTTATACACTTCTTGGATTAAAGTTTTGTCTTAATGACCACATCAAGTCTTCCCCAGTAGGTTGTGCATTTCTATTCTCAATTTTAGCTTCTCCTGTATTATTATATTGCTTTGGGGTATGTGACTGGATTTTGTTTCTGCAACCATATGAAAAACTATAACACACTGTAGTTATTTCTCTTACAGAATCTTGCACAAGGTTGTGCATGTGATGGACAATAAATTATTTTATACTAAACATAAATACAAAAACATTAAATTATTCCCTCAGAGCTGGCAATAATCAATTATATCTGATGAGAATTGATGATACTTATGCTATTTCATTTTTTCTTTAAAGCATTTTCAATTCTACTTGCCAAAAAAGTGACCATATTGATGATTATATGCTTTTTATGTGGTGGACTTTGTTTTAAAAAAAGTTCTTTGAAATTGTGCTAGCTGTTTCTATTTGTATTCAATGTCACTTCTGTACAGAGTCAAGAACAGAAAGTAAACAGTAATGAAGGAAGTAATTTAAGTTACCTTGGAAACAATGCATCTGATCGTTGTAGTTATAAAACATCCACTTAGAATATTATAACCAAATAACATCACACTACATAGTGAAAAACATATTCTGATTCTTGTATGGCTGTCTTATTTATTTATTTTCCTGGAAGTTTGTCATTTATTACTATTTCAAATTCAATTCACTTTGATATTTACAGAAAAATGAAATCTGAAATTTCTCTTTTAACCTTGAAATGTCTAGATACCTACAAGACAGTATCTTTTCTATTGGGAAACCCATGTACTACTAAATAAACTTTTACTATATAGTCTCTCATAACCAATGCTTGAAATAGTCTATTTAACTTTTGTCAGTATTAAATTGTAAAGATATTGTGCTGGTATTTCAATGTGCATTTTTTTATTACTAGTGCATTTGAACATTTTTTCCCTGTACTAATTAGACAATCACATTTTACTCCGTGTGAATTTCTTATTCATAGCCTTGCCAGTTTTAACACTGAGACTCAAGGGTTTTTGTTGTTGTTGTTGTTGTTATTACCTTGTAGGAAAATCTTGATATTCAAAATATTAATTCTCTGTCAATTTTAAGTGTAGAAGATATAATCTCCCACTTTTTTGTGTCATTTTCTGTGATTTCCATTGGTCTCCACAGTTAAAATGAAATCTTTAATTTTTATGTATTGAAATATATCAATATTTTTCCTTATAGTTTGATATTTTTTATTTTCATTTAACAAATTTTGTCTATGTTATGGTCATAAAAGTTAGCCTCCCATGGTTTATTATATTAGCTTTATCTTTCACATTTGGGATTATAATCTACCTGAAATTTATATATGGTATGGTGGTGATCCAACTTTACTTTCTATATAAAATTAAGTGTTTTTTCTTTAAAAATATAGTACATGGTCCATCTATCTCAATTAATTTCTATTAATTATAATATAAATTTCATCAAATAACACTTTTCCACATATCCAGAGACGAGATCCAGAGCTGTCACTACTGTTTAGTTTCACATACTACATTGTTTTCCTTTTTTTTTTCCATTGGTACACCCAAACTTTTAAAATCTAATTGTTTATTAAGGTGTATAGCAAAACATTGTGTTTAATTCAAATAAAATGTAGTAAGTCTTTAGAAATTCTTAGAAAAGTGGTTTTTCTGATGTGGATATATAATGATTCTCTATTATAATGGTTTGTACCCAATTCAAATATAAAGTAAAAATATGTGGTTATGGATCTATTTCAACATTTCAATGCCTAATATTCTGTAAATGGCATTTAATTAATTTTCTAATTAAATTTTGACATATATGTTTTAATAAATTACAATGTTTTTAAGACTTTAAGTGATACCTAAGTGATAACCTAAAGAACTGTGAAATGGAGATTCAATTTGGTAATGCACAATTAAATACACAAAAGTTCTCTTTCCTGAATGCAAATAAAATATTTGATACTGGCATTTGGCAACCTCTTGTGGAATCCATTCAAGGTGATTTCCCTAACAGATTGTTTCATTCAACGTTAAGTACAATATAAATAGAAGATTTAGAATTTTGAAAAATGGTACATAACTATAAATAGAATAAAACAATGGACCATAGCTAATAGTCAACATTTATTTGACATAGCTCTCTTTTTTCCTCAAATAAGGTCCACACTTCAATTGTTTATTTAGTCTTTACATATACTCTTTTTCGCTTCAAAGAACTTACTAAAGATATATTGCGTTTATCCATCATGTTCCATTTAAGCTGTCTTTGACTATAACAGTTTTTCAAATATTCTACACTTTTAATGATCTTCATTAAAATAGAGCATCACAGTGGATGTTTTTGATGACTGTAATAATAGAGGATCACTGTGCTGATAGAAGACAGTGGAGGATCTACCCTGATAGATTTGAGGTGAACTAGTCTCAAGTATTTAGTGGGATGTCCTCATCTAGAATGTGTCTGATGTTTTTCTCTGATTAGAGTAAGATTATGGGTTTCAGTGAGAAAGTTAAAGACATACATTAAAATTTTCACTATGTCTTATAAGTCAGGGGTTCGTGACCTGTTAGGAACCGGGCGGCACAGCAGGAAGTGAGAGACAGGCAAGCAAGGAAGCTTCCTCTGTATTTACAATGACTCTCTATCACTCACATTACTGCCTGAGCTCTGCCTCCTATCAGATCATCAGCAGCATTAGATTCTCACAGGAGCTTGAACCTTATTGTGAACTGCGCATGTGAGGGGTTTAGGTTGTGCGCTCCTCATGAGATTCTAGTGGCTGATGATCTGAGGTGAAGCTGAGGCTGTGATGCTAGCATTGGGGAATGACTGCAAATAGAGATTAATATGAGCAGTGAGGTTTGACTGCAGAGACCATAATAAGTCGATTGCTTGCAGATGCATGTCAAAACCCTATCAGTGAAAGGCAAATGAGTTTGTACTTCAATTTTACTGCTTCATCTGATGGCAATTTTTAAGTCACAATCTGAAACTGATTTTAATCTAGGAATGGCCCACCCATTATTGTATTTACCTCTTCGGTCTGAGCCTCTTTTTTAATAATGGTGAGCTGTATAATTATTTCATTACATATTACAATGTAATAATAATAGAAATCAAGAGAACCTTAAATGTAATGTGCTGGAATCATCCAGAAACCATTTTCCCTGCCCTCTCCCTCCCCCACCCCCCCCAAGCCCCCGCTGCCCCATCTGTGGAAAAATTTTCTTCTACAAAACTGGTTCCTGATTCCAAAAAGGCTGGGGACCACTGCTATAAATGATACATACATCAATGTGATAGTTACTGTTAGTGTTAACCTTATTGTCTGGTTGAGGTAGCATTTGTCAGGTTTCTCTACTGTGGAGTTTTATTTTGCCACCATTTTCATTCCATGCTCTTTGGAGGAATTCAAAACTCACAGCCCACAGTTAAGGAATGAAGTGTTAGGCACCACCTCCTTGAAAGCCAAGCATCTACACAAACTATTTGAAATTCTTTATGGACAATTTTTTTCTATTCTTTCTTATTTATGCATGTATTTGTTGTATTATTTATTTGTTTTAGTACTGATTGATGGGTCTTTATTGTATACTTTGGGTTTTAATATAACAATAAGTTATTTTATTGCTCAAATGGTTTCAGCCTTGATTTTTGTTATTCTTTTGGCTCTAATGTCACTTTGACCTATCCCTTTCATTGTTTGTGTGTGTGTGCGTGCATGTGTGCACATGCATGCACATGCATGCATTTTTAGTACTTCCTTACCTTATCGTACTATACAATGTGCCGAAATCATCTTGAGTATTCTCTGAATCAGTGGTAAATCAGCCATTTCTGCAAGAAGCCTTGATTCCTTTCATTGAAGAATGATTTTGAAAACCATCACTCCTACACCATCTTTGTTTCTATGCTCTTTCAGTTGTCAGACCAAGGAAACATATGTGTGAATGCTATTCCATGTATATGCATATATCTTCAAGTAATTCACTATCTATCCACCTGTGTCATTATTAGGCTAAACATGAGTGCATATTGATGTTTCCAACTCCAGTTTAGTACCATATACATCATTCTGACATTCTCACCTACATTTTTACCTTGCTCATATGTAACATCGAACTCCAGTCATAAATCTGGCTCCCTGCATTGGAAAACCATTTACTTAATTATTCAATTTCATTATACCATGGATTTAATTATGTATAGTGATTTCAAAATTGATAACCCATATCCCTATGGGAAACAACTTTTTTCACTAGAAGACAGTACTTATGCTGCATTTAGTCTTACAGATCCCACCAATTTCTTATGCAGCATTTATTCAACTCCCTTTAGTGTGGTTGTTTCATACATTTGTAGAGTCAGATTGTCTTGTCACATTGTGTATTCAATTCTTAGATCCTTTTAGCTTCTAAAGTTATTTATTTTTAATTTGCATTTCATAAGTTTACAAATTGTGTTGTGAAGTTTTATGGATTTTGACAAATATGTAGCATTTTATATCTACCATTATAGGATTAAGATGGTTTTCATTGGTCTAAAAAAATGCCCTATGCCTGACACATTCAACCTTTCTTCTCCCCTAATCCCTGACAATCACTGATTTTTAAAACCATCTATATACCTTGGCTTTTCTAGAATGTCATATAAAAGGAATTATACGGTATGTGGGCTTTTCAGAATGGCTTCTTTCACTTAACATGTATTACTATTCATTCGTATTTTGTGTGATGTAAGTTTATTCCTTTATATTGCTAAATGTTGTTTTATTGAATGTCTATACTACAGTTTATCAGCCCACTTACTGAAAGACTTCATGGTTGCTTTCAGTTTTTGTCTGTTATAAATGAAGTTTTATAGCTTTCACATGCAGATTTCCGTGAACATAAGTTTTCAATCAAATACCTTAAGAATGTGATTGTTGTAGCTCATGGTAAGATGATACTTAGTGTGTTAAGAAACTGAAAGACTGCTTTCCAAAATCGGTGTTCTATTTTGTGTTGACACAAGCAAGGATTGAGAATTTCTGTTGCTTCACAGTCTAATCAGTAGTTGAAAATTTTAGTTAATTGGATTTAGAAAAGTGGTATTGTGTTCTTTTAATACACATTTTCCTAATGAAAAATAATAGTGAGACTATTTTCATATGCCTGTTTGCCATCTATATTTCTTCTTTGATGGTGTATATATTCAAATATTTTACTCATTGAATTGGGTTTTTTGTTTTCTTATTGTTGACTTTTAAGAGTTATTTGTATAGTTTGGATTCAAGTGATTTATCAGATGAACAAATTGCAAACATTTTGTCTCATTCTATGACTTGTCTATATTTTTACAGTGTATTTTGTTCAACTAAAGTTTTTAATATTAACAAATCAAACATTATTTTATTTTTCATAGATTATACTTTTAAATCCAAGGTCATATAGATTTTCTCCTAATTTCTATTCTAGATGCTCTAAAATTTTAACTTTTACATTAAGTCTCTGATCTATTTGAAGAAACTTTTATGAAATGTATGTGGTCTATTTCTTTCTTCTTTTTTTCTTAAGCATAGAAATGTCCAGTTGTACTGGCACCAGTTTTTGAAAAGATTCTTCTTTCTCCATTGGATCGCCTTTGCTCTGTTGTCAAAGATTAGTTTCCCATATTTGTGTGGATGTTCCTGTACTCTCTTCTGTTCAATGATCTGTATCTAATATTGGTATGTTCTGTCACAAACACTAGGTTGTCATAATTAATGTAGCATTATAGTAAGTCTTGAAATCAGGTACTATGAGTCCTACAACTTTGCTCTTCATCCATATTGCATTAACTATTCTTGGTGCTTTGCATTTCCACAATAATTTTAAAATCAGCTTTCAATATATACAAAATAGCTTACTTGGATTTTGGTTGGGGTTGCACTGATTATATATTTCAGACTGAGAAGTGATAACTCAACAATATTGTATTTTCCAATCCATGGACAAGAACTAATGAATGTGTCATTTCTTTAGACCTCTTTTCTTCTTTATTCAGAATTTTGTATTTTTCTACTTTAAAAAATCTGTGATGTTTTCTTAATTTTTACCTAAATATCTCTTTTTTGGGGACATTGTAAATAGCACTCTTAAAATTTTTCAATTTTTCAATTTTTGCTTTCATTGCTGTCATATAGAAAAGCAATTGACTTTTGTATCTGGTGACTTTGTTAATTCACTGCTAAGTTCCAAATCTTTTTTTTTTTTTTTTGAGTTGGAGTCTCACTCCGTCACCCAGACTGGAGTGTAGTGGCCGCTCCCGGCCACTGCAGCCTCGACCCGCTGGGCTCCAGCGATCCTTCCGCCTCAGCCTTCCAAGTAGCTGGAACTAGAGGCGCGCACTGCCACGCCCGGCTGATTTTTGATTTATTGTAGAGATGAGGTCTCGCCAAGTTGCCCAGGCGGGTCTCGAACCCGCGGGCTTAGGCAATCCACTCACCTCAGCCTCCCAAGGCGCGGGATGACAGGCTGAGCCACCGAGCCCGACAAGTTCCAAATCTTTTTGTTTGTTTTTTCTTTTTCAGATTCTTCAAAGTTTCTGCATAGGCAACCTTGTCATCAATGAATACAGTTTATATTTTCTATCTGTATACATTGCATTTCTTCTTCTTGTCTTACTGTGCTGCCCAGAATTTCCAATATGTTGTTTAAAAGTAATGTTGAGAGACAACATTTTTGGCTTGTTCTCAATTCTTAGGGGAGAAAGGTTTCATTTCTCACCTTTTAGCATAAAGTAAACTGGGATTTTTGTTTGTTTGTATATTTCTTTTAATAGGTTGAGTAACTTCACTGTTTCTTAGTTTTTTAGAGTGACTTTTTGTTGTTGTTGTTGTTGTTGTTGTTTGAGTTGGAGTCTCACTCTGTCGCCCAGGCTGGAGTGCAGTGGCACGCTCCCCACCACCGCAGCCTCGACCTGCTGGACTCCAGTGATCCTTCCGCTTCAGACTTCCAAGTAGCCAGAGTTACAGGTGTGTGCCACCATGGCCGGTTATTTATTGTAGAGACGAGGTCTCCCCAAGTTGCCTGGGCTGGTCTCGAACCTGCGGGCTCAGGCAATCCACTCGCCTGGGTCTCCCAAAGTGCTGGGATTACAGGTTGAACCACCGAGCAAAGCTAGAGTGTTTTCTTTTCTTTTTTTTTTTAAAAGTGTTGTTGAAACTTGTTAAATGTTTTTTGTGCATCTATGGGTATTATGTACATTTTGCTATTCAGTCTAATAAGATGATGAATTTTAATGGTTGCTTCACAAATCTTGACCCAGTCTTGTATTTGTGAAATGAACTCAATTTGATGTTGATATATTAGCCTTTTTATATATTGCTAATATATAATGTTTTATTAAAGAATTTCACATCTATCTTCATGAGTGAGGGTGGGAAATAGTTTCCTTTTCTTATTATATATTTATATTGTTAGAGTCTCATAGTGCTAGGTTCATAAATGTGTTCAGAAATTTTCCTTCTTCCGTTTTCTAGAAAAGATGGGGAAGAATTACAATTATTTCTTCTTTAAAGTTTTGATTAATTTTTCCTGTAAAACCTATGAACCTGGTGGGGTTTTGCTGTGTTTGGTTTTTTATTTTGTTGTTTCTGGAAGATTTTATATCATTGATTAAATTTGTGTAGTAAAGAGGTTAACTATCTTAATTTGCACTTTGATAGTTTATGTGTTAAAGGAACTAATAAATTTTATCTTTCCTATCAAATTTTAAGAATAATACTTGTAGTAAACTTATTATTTTTAATGTTCATGGGAATATTAGGAATGACTTCTAGTCTTTTTAATATTGATAACCTGTGCCTTCTCTCTTGTTTTCTTAGCTACTCTGGTTTTAGTCTATTAATTTTCTTAGTCTTTGAAAGAATCAGGTTTTCGTTTCATTTATTGTCTCTATTATTTTTCTTACCTTAGTTATATAAATTTCTGCTCTTATTTATCTTGTTTTCTTTTTTATATGCTTTAATCTCTTTGTCTAATATTCTAAAATGCAAAGTTAGGCTACCAATTGTATAACTTTCTTCTTTCCAAATATACAAACTTAATATTATAAATTTTTCTCTAAAAAATTACTTCTCCATCCTCAAAATATTAACAAGATATATTTTATCTGATTCAAATTATTTTAAAAATTCTCTGAAAACTTTTCTTTGATTCATGGATTATTGAAATGTTATTTGGAATATTTAATTTCAAAATATTTAAGAAGGTTTAACTTTTTATATTATTAATTTGTTAATTTAAATTTTACCATATTTTGAGATTTTTTTAAAAATAAGAATGGTTTATTTTATGGTGCAGAATATATTAAATATTGGCGACTCTTGCATGTGAACATGAGTAAAAAGTCTATTCTACCACTGCTGGGTGGAGTATTCTACAAAGGTTAATTAAGTCAATTGATTGATAGTACTGCTTAGGCCATCTATATCCTTACTAAATTTATGCCTGCTTGCTTTATCAATTATTGATTACACTGGTGGATTTATTTCTCCTTTCATTTCTCAGCTTTTGTCTCAGGTATTTTGATGTTGATGCTACATTTATACTTTTAAGAGTGTATGTCATTAGGGAGTACCCCTGACAGGGGGCACTATTTTGTTAAAACCTTGATCAGTTTTGTTTGGGTTTGGTTTTAGCATGCTTTAATATATCTTCCTCAATTTCTGTATTTTGAACCAATCTGAATCTTAAATTTAAAGTGGATTGTAAGACATACAGTTTGTCTTTTTTTAAAAGTCAATACAGATTCTCTCTGTATTTTAATTGATATATATTGTTTTGGTGTATTTAGACCATTTACTTTTAAAATTATCATTGCTATAAATGGGTTAATATCTACTATATTTGTTATTACTCTGTTTTTACAGATTTTTGTTTCTTTTCTACCTCTATTTCTGCATTGTACTATTTTAATTGAGTATTTTACATGATTCTATTTTATGTTTTCATATAGTTCATCATTTGTATTTTTTGTTGCATGCAAGACATATTGTAAACATTAGATAGGTCTTTAAAATGAGATTTCATGTTAATCCATCTAGGGTTTGGACCAGGTTTAATGTTTATTGTAGCTAAACGTCCTAGATATTTCAAATTATTCTACTGTCCTTGTTTTGTCTCCTCTCTTAACTTTGAGGCTTCCCTATGTGTTCCTTCTCAGAAAAAGTCTGTTTGCTGCATCTCTTTCAGCTAAAATCTGCTCTTATTATTATGTCACTATAATAATGTAAATATTACATTGGTGCGGTAGTAATGTGTGGGAAAAGCATGCTATATAATCTTCCTATTAAGTTTCTGTTGGTTAGTGGGCCTGTGTCTCAGAGCTTGACTTTCACAATCGTTGCAT
>CAUYQG010084465.1:0-25239 GCA_963574415.1 Tarsius wallacei | reverse complement strand
ACCTAGCTGCTTGCAGAACGCTGAGACTGGTGACTGGCGTGAGCTCAGCAGTTTGAATCTAGCCTGGGCAACATAGCAAGACCCTGTCTCTTAAAAAAAAAAAAAAAAAAAAGCCGGGCTCAGTGGCTCAGCCTGTAATCCCGCGCTTTGGGAGGCCGAGGTGAGTGAATTGCCTGAGCCTGCTGGTTCGAGACCCACCTGGGCAACTTGGTGAAACCTCATCTCTACAATAAATAAAAAAAAAAAATCAGCCGGGCATGGTAGCGCATGCCTGTAATTCCGGCTACTCGGAAGGCTGAGGCGGAAGGATCGCTGGAGCCCAGCAGGTTGAGGCTGCAGTGGCCAGGAGCGGCTACTGCACTCCAGTCTGGGCGACAGTGTGAGACTGCGACTCAAAAACAAAACAAACAAACAAACAAAAAGAGTGAAAACAAAAACCAATACATGTATAAAAGTCAAAAGAAACACGAAAAAACCCACTAGACAATTGCCATGAACATTTTGACCTATTTTCATCTAGATTACTTTTTCTATGTATATTTTTTAGTGTTTCTGATTTTTATTTTTTATTTTTTGATTTATTGTAGAGATGAGGTCTCGCCAAGTTGCCCAGGCGGGTCTCGAACCCGCGGGCTCAGGCTATCCACTCACCTCAGCCTCCCAAAGGCGCGGGATTATAGGCTGAGCCACTGAGCCAGGCTTCTGATTTTTTTAAATGCATTTTAAGATATACAATATTTGCTTGTTAAAAACAATTCTACAGATGAGAAAGTAAAAACCCCCTTCTTCAAAGATCATATGTATCATTATTTAAATATATGGTATTTATGTTAAAGCATTATCATTTTTTTAAATATGGTTGCAAAATCTCATTTTTTTGTTCACCACTATGGGCCAAATATTGCCTGTGTTTTATATATTATCTCATTTAATCCTCACAGTAGACCTGTGACAGTGCTCTGAGGAGTACTGGTTTTCCTATCTGTGACATGGAGAAGATAAGGCCCGCCTCAGAGTTTTGGGGATCAAATGGGACACACCGACAGGGCCTAGCACAAGGTTAAGTGCTCATTACATGTCTTGCGATGCGTACGGTGAGCAGTGAGTGCAGTAGCAGGGATGCCTGACCCTCACGGATACTAAGCCACATTCATTTTTCTCTTTCTCCATTGAAGAGAGCTTGCTTTCTCCTCCTGTGCTAAAGGAACACACAGGCCTCAACCCCACGAGCCAGGCCAGGCTTCATAGGAGTTTGAGAAACTTTTTTGCCATAGTGAACATGTTTTCTTTCCCTTCTTTTTCTACCTCTTTCAGACACATGCAGGGGACATGATGATTCTCCTGCTTATTTGAGGTGCTCAGAGAAGGGGCCTGGCCTGGGCCCTTTGGAAACCCTTGCTGATTGCTGAGTTTCTCAGGAGGGGAGAGTGAGCCTTCCCCATTCCTACTAATGCATGTTGCGGGGGAGTGGAGGAGGGGGGGCGAGATCACTGGACCGCTTCTCTCGTTGGCAGAAGGCTTCGAGTACAACAGTGTCTGAGGAGCCAGACTCCCGCCATCTTTGTTTTCGTTGTGTGTATGTGTACGTGTCCGTGTGTGCAAGCATGCGCGTTGGCGGAAGGGCTCTGATTACCAGTTACTGGCAGTTTCACCCCATTTTACTCTTTGAAACTCTCATAGTTGATCGCAATAGCAAAGGTAATTGAAGTGGAATGTTGACTTAATTGGTCTGAGGTTAGTATCTTGAACTCCACTGCCAAGACGGCGGGACTAGGTATCTGCAGGCCTGGAAAGTACCCATCTCCCCCATGGAACCCACAGCACGAGGCCCACGGCCACTCTGAGCCTTTCAGCCTGCATTTCCAGCATTTATAGGCGGCGAGGATATGGAGGAAGGACGGCATTTGTCATTTCTTTTCGTCAAAGGAGATCTATTTATTCAATGAATCAGACCCAAGGCCGCTTTCCCCATCCTCGAATGTGCATTTTGGGTTAGAATACGAACATAAGGGTTTAGATAATGGCCTTGGGGGACTCATTTCTTGGTCATTAGTCAGTGAGAGGATCATATAATGTGTAATGACTTAAAAGAAACATACAGGATGTGTGTCATGCTGTTGTACAATGTGGTTTCTGAGAGAGCAGTGGCCCGCCTCTTTTCTGTGCTGCTACCACTTCGAATGAGTGTTCGGTAAATAATGTCATTCAGAGGCAGTGGGATTTAAGATGGAGAAAATTCATTTCAGGCCCCAGATGAAGTCGTAGGACTCTTTTGAAATAAGGCAGACCGTTCGGGGAATGCTGCCTCAGAGACTCACGCTTTTGGTTTTAGCTTCATTCCTGTTAGATCCCTGCCATTTCTGACGTGGTGGGGACTGAGAGCCAGAGAGATGGAGATCTGTCATCTGCCATCGTTCCTGTGTTAATTTCTCAGTAAAACACAACAACCTCATTTACTTTTGATCACTGCCCCTTCCTCCTATCCTCCCTATGACTCCTGACCTTGAGCCTTATGCCATCAGACCATATACGCTGTCCCCTCCCCTGTCACCCAAACCCCCACCTTGTTGCAGACACCTGCAGGCTCTGTGCCACTCCCCCTTATTTCTTGGCGATTTTAGCTCCTGGCATACTGTTGCTTTCGCCAATATGCCTGTCATAATTCAGGGTAGACAAAGACAAGCATTTCTGTACCGCAGGGCCTCTTAGGTCATCGATGAACTCAACTGCCAACTTCTGACTGTCTCCTCTGTCTCAGCCACCTACACCCGTGGGCACACCTTACCCACAGCCATCCACGACTGCACTCTAGTGCACAACCTCATCTCAATATCATGCCTCTCATTGTCTAACTGCTGCTGCCTCCTGTCTTGCCATATCTCTGCCCCTGGTGCTCCAGGGCTCTTAACCCCACCTGACCTACACCTCATTGATTTACCGTTCTTCTCACCACCCCACCCCCTGACTTGAGACCCTCTGATCCTTTACCATTTCTCGATGTAGACCCTACTTCCCTGATGCCTCCCTCCCCAGGCTTAGCCCCACTGCTCCCTTCTCACCTGCACTGGGACCGCTGCCCGTGGCTGGAGAACCAGGGTTGGCTGACCAAGCGGCGGGTCTGGACTGCTAAGATCCAGTCAGGTCCCGGTGCTGCCCGGCGGTTCTCCTCATGCTTCCAGGTTTTCCCAGGCCCCAAGACCTCCTCCCCTTCTCACTCTGAGCTGCTGTCCTCGTGTCAGGCCATCCCAAGACATGATGCTCACACTCCCGGCCGTGTCCCCACTCCTGGCTGAGCTTGTGTCCCCGGCCTGCCTTCCTGTGTGGGTGGGTGAACTCATATTGCTCCTTTCAAGTCTGTCTTCGTGTGTGCACAGTTCTCGCCACCTCTGGAGGACTCACGAGCGCATTCAGCACCGTGCTCCCTCTCTTCTGTGTCATCCCCTCCCACCAGCATAGGAACACGTCTCCCACCCAAGGCCTCCCACAAGAGCACCCCATCTTCCCTTCACAGCCAAATTCCTAACAGAGTTATCCACGCCTCTCCCCTCATTTCCTCTCGAGCTTCCTCCAGCAGGACTTCTGTCCATGACTCTACAGAAACAGCCCTTGCCAAGGTCACCAGAGGTTCTCATTGCCACAAGAATATGACTCTCTTCTTCAAATTGCTTAACTCATCAGCAGCAGTTGACTCACAGAATCAGTAGACACCCTTCTTGCAAACACTCTCTTCTCTGGCCATCCCTCCTCTCCTCTACTGGTGCTTCCTCTTGCCTTAATGTTTGCAACGTGGAAGTCCCCAGGACTCAGACCTCTGGCTTTTCTAATTATAGCTCCTCCCCAGATGACCTCATGCCTGCTTATAGCTTTGAATAACCACGAGATGCTGTGGGCTCCCAATCTTACACCACAAGCCTGCCTCTCCCTAGTGAGCCCCTCACTAGGAATTCTCCATCCTGGGTGAGAAAGCTGATGGGTGTCTGCTGACAGATGCCTCAGACTTTAACATGTCAGAGCCGAGCGAGCGTCTGAGCTTTTCACCCAAGCCTGGTCCTTTCTCCATCTTCCCTGCCAAAGGAAATGAACCTGTCTTCCATTTGTTCAGGCCCAAAACCTTGCAGGCGTCTCTCTTTTCCCTCCTGCCTCCGCATCCAGTTCACCAGCCAGTTCTGTTAGCTTCAACCTTCAAACTGTATCCAGCGTCTAGACTCCTTTCACCTTTTTCTCTACCACCACCGGGTGCAAGGTACCACCATCCCTCACCCGGATTATTGCAGTCACTTTATTTTTCTCACTGGGCTTCTTATTCCCGCTCCTACCCCAATAAAATTCTCCACCCGCAACCAGAGTGATTCTTCTAGAATATGTCATTCTTCAGATCCTGCAATGCCTTCGCTCAAAACCCTTGCTCAGAGAAAAAGCCAGCTTCCTGCTGAGGTATCCAAGGTCCTGTGTGACCAACCACCTCAACCACCTCTCTGACTCCATCTCCCAGCATCTCCCTCCCTCTGCAGCAGCCACCTTGGCTTTGGTTCTCTTCCTGATACACACCAAACATACTTATGCCCCAGGGCTTTTGGCCTTGTTCTTTCCTCTGCTTGCAACGCCCTTTCAACTGTTATTTCATGGCTTGTCCACTCTTTTCTCTCAGATGTCTGCTTAAATGCCATCAAAGAGACCTTCTCTACTCTCCTTCTATAATACAGCAAATGCCCACCCTCGCAAAACTCCTCCTTTCTCTAACTCCGTTTTACTTTTTTTAAAAACATCTTTTTCTGTTCTGTCTCCTGACGGTCCCTAGTGTATAGAATAGTGACTGGCACTTAATAGGCCAGCCTGGATATTTCTTGGATGAATGAATGACTTTAAAATTGCAGGTGCAATTTAAACCAACGCTTTACAGATTCTTGAAGCTCATCTCACAGCAAAGTAGTTCTGCATAGACTGGATAAACTCTCTAGGAGTTTCTTTAGTTGAGAATAGTCATCCAGATTTACAAACGGATGTAGACCAGGTTCTGGAATAATTGGTCAGCAATCCCAAGTGCCTATGTCTTTCAAATGGAGCTGAGGAAATGAGATTAAAAATTGTGTTTTAAAAGTTCATTTGCTTTCACAGGTCTGAACTTGGGGCTGCCGCACTGTCATCTTTATGCGCTGACAGTTCCTTCTGCCACATGGTAGCTGTGTATGCCGGAGGCAATCCTGCACCTCGTGTGAGGGCTTTTTTTTACCAGCTAGGAAAAAAAACACCGCTGTGGTGGTTATTCACAACAGACGAGATAAGTGTCCTAGATTGTCATTTGCTTCTGTTTGAACTGTTCCCTGGAAAGCTGAGTAGGAAACGGAACAGTATATTGTACAACTGTACAAATTAAGGCTGAATTTTTCCCCCACATGCCTGAAAGCAAAGTTCCTTGTTTTAAAAGTGACCTAGAAGTGAACTTGTGGTGACACTTAAAATTACACAAATTGGAAGAGGCAAATGGTGCACTTTTGTCTATACTGAAATTATTTATCTTGCTGTGTTTGCTGTAGGCAAGCGTGAGGAGGAGAGAGCTCGGCTTTGACGTTGGGGCAGCCTTGGGTTGAGGAACGCACACGTTGCCCATGGCTCAGAGGTGTGACCTTGGGCAAGCTGCTTGGCCTCTCTGGGTCTCAGTTTCTTGCTCTGTGTGATGGGGAAGATAACACGGATTTCTCTGAGGCTTCGGTAAGGGGACCTAGCTCAGTGGCTGGCACACACATATTCTGTTTGGGGGAGAATCTTTGTCACATTACTATCTTACCAAGAGTATTAATATCCCATCATACAGAGAGAAAATTTAGGTACCAAATGGGAGGTTATCCCCTGTCCAACGTTGGGCAGCGGAGACAGGATTTTTCCTACAAGTCAGGAGTGTCCTGCTGGTAGCCAATTCTCTTTTGCATTGCCAGCTCCACCCACATAGCCCAACAGTGTTCTTGGGACCCAGGGAAAGAGTCATTATTTGTTTTTCAAGAATCCTTCCCTTCCTGTTTCCTTTCCCAAGGCGCCTTGCTTTTGGATGCAGCTAACCCCGAGTGCCTGCAAATGTCTTTTTGACTTGTCACCTTTCCTCTGAATGGAATTTTTTCCCAGTTAGGACTCATGGGCTCATTAGCAACAGAAGAATTAAAACAATTTTTTTCTGTAAGAAAAAAGCCATCCTTTTCTCTATCCTCTGGCCATGACTTGCTGAAAGTGGGGTGGGTTGGCAGAATGAACGGATACAGGGGTCCTCCAGACAGATAGAATCTTTGGGAAGAAAAATCTTGCAAAGGCAGATTCCACAGCTTGAGCTTTGTAGATCCTTGCCCAGGCACCAGCCGATTAATGCCTACCCATTAATCTGTAGAGCTTGTAGAGCAGTCCTTCCTCCAGTCTGACGTCCTTCCTGTGGGTTTAGCCGATGTTCATTACACAGAGCAGAAGTCCAGGCGGCGGGCGGGTCAGGTCGAGGGAGCCCAGCTCTGGACTCGCCCGCGTCTGCCTCGCCGCAGCCACCAGGTGGCAGCAGAGTCTGCCTGGGCTTGGGAGATGATGGGGCAGAGGCCGCCTGAGTCATTTGTTAAGGACCGTGATTAATAAATAGTTCGTCCCTCAGTCTGTCAGTCTTGGAGTCCTTCAGCTGACAGTCCAGCCCTTCCACTTGTAAATGGTGCGGCATGTTGCACTAGTGCCAAAAGTGACCGTGTGATGGCTACTGCCTGCGATTTTGATGGATTTTAAACGTCAGTGCTCAACTGTCAATCTCCAACTTGAGTCAGTTTTACCTCTATGGTCTTACTTATTTCTTTGTTTTTCTTTTATACTACTCTATTTGATGATGGGCGACTAGTTCTAAAAAGAATACCAACAATGTGTGAACACTTTGGAAAATGTCCGGGCTTATTTGTTGAGGATTAAGATGCCGAGGAGAGGCTTGGTTAAGTGCAAGATGAAACACCAAAGCTAAAAAGGAGAGCTGGGAATTTTAAGAAGGTTTGTGAGGCAGAAGCAGAGTATGGCCTGCCAGCCAGCCCCTCCTGGGCTGAAGGACTCCCTGACCTAGTGCCCATTCTACTACGGCCTTAAGTCGCCTGTGCTTGATAGAAGTGTGTGGGGACCTCTGTGCAAAGGTCCTGGTAACTCCTTCCTTGGGGGTCTCCAGATCAAGGGGACAGCAATTTGCAGATGGTTTCCTATGTTCTCTCTTCTCATTCCGAGGCACCAGCGCCCTGGCCCCGGGGTGTTTGTGGGGTTGAAAGCAGAGTAGTTTGAAGACAGATGCTTCGTCTTTGCTGAAAGCCTCAGTCAGGGAGATTTTGTGGGATGACTCGAGGCATAGGGGAGAGAGAGGAGGCACAGGGTGGCGGGGAGACCCCAGCCTTGGGAGGGGATGGAGGTGTGGGTTCCACTAGGGGCTGGTGTCTGGTTCTGGGGGAGCAGTCTGTCTTCAGAGAGGAATAGCAGCTCCTAAGCACAGATGAGCGTCCCCGCTCCACACAAGGCCTCAGGCTTCCACGTGGCAAGCAGCAGCGAGGACCCATTTGGGACCATGTGCACTGAGACAACAGGCATCTTTGGGAAAGTGTGAGCTAAAGACGAAGGGTCTCCTGGAATACTTTGCCCCAGGACTTTTGCATAGCCCTGAGGTAGAGCGCGCAGGATGCCCAATAGTGACTGAGATTGAATTTCAAGTCAGATGGGGACTTGGAATCCAACTTAAGGAAATAAAGAAATATGAAATTTCTTTCACACACGTGTTTGTATTTGCAAATTCATACACATTATACTGAGTTGATCCAACCTCATATTTAAGGAAGGGCAATGTCACCTCTTGGTTTCAGTTACCAACAAAAAGGATCATTTAATAAAGTAGAGGACAGAGTGAAATTCTCCCAAATTATCAAAAGAACCCACCAATTATACATTACATTATTATGTAATATATATATATATAAAAATAATTTTTTTGCCAAATTAAAACAATCCAATAGTACTAAAAGACTTATATAATAGTTTCCTGATCTGACTCCTCTCTCTGGTTTCAGGTCTCCGAAGCAACTATTTTAAGCTCTTTGATCAGTTCTTCTGTGATCTCCATATTTCAGCGAATATACTCCCGTTGCTTCTCTTGACTTGTCCATTTCAGGAAGAATCTATTGGCTTCCCATGATGGTAGGCGAAGAGTTAGCTTTTTCACACTACTTTCACACTTCTGCCCCCTGTTCTCACACTATATTTTAATAGTCTTTAGCTAACATCAGTGTTTACATACGTGTCATGATTGCGTACTACGATTGCACCTTTTGTTGGACATTTTAAAAATACGCTTTCCCCCTCACTTTCATAGTTCCTTATATACCTATGCACACTTTTCCCCATGTGATCGGGCATATGCTTTTTTATTAGTTCCCCCCCCCCACCACATCTGTTGAAGCATGTCTGGTATCCTCCATTCCCACCCCCTTCCTGGAAGCCTCTGTACTGCTCTGTGTGGCTTGTCCTTGGTCGGCTATAAAACTGTCACAGCGGGACTTCTCTTGCCATCTTCCTGGGCTTCCCTTCCTTGCTTGGTTCTTGGTTTCCTGAATCAATTGTCTTTTTCTTGTTTCACTTGTTGGAATGTAGCATGATTGTTTCCTAAGAGTGAGTGCATAGGCAGTACATGTTTGGAAATGTCGTTGCTTTTCTCTTAGACATTGGATCAAGTGGGTGTTGGATTCTTGGTTGAAAACGTCTCTGCTCAGAGTTCTGAAAGCCTCATAACATCGCTTTTTAGCTTAAAGGAAGCTGCTGAGGGGCCAGTACCATTCCAATTTTTATCTCTTTGTACGCAAGATATTTTTTTCCTCTAAAAACTTTTAGGAGATTCTCTTATCCCGGGTGTGCTGAAATGTCCTTTAGTGAGAGTGTGCTTTCAGTTTGGAAGCTGGGTATTGGGTGGACCTTTTAAATCTGAAAACTCATGTCTTTCAGTTTGGGGAAATGTTTCGTAAAGGTTCTTCGATGATCTCTTTCTCCTCTTGCGTTTCTGGAATTTCTATTAGTCAGATGTTAGACTTCTTGGATTATTTGTTTAAAGGTTTTTATCTTTTGTCTTCTGTTTTTCCTTTCTGGGAAATGTGTTAAATTTTAGCTCCTACTTTTCTATTGATTATTAAATATTTCTTTCATCTTTTTTTTTTTTTTTTTGAGACAGAGTCTCACTCTGTCATCCAGGGTGGAGTACAGTGGCACAATCTTAGCTCACTGCAGCCTCAGACCCCTGGGCTCAAGCAATCCTCTTGCCTTCACCTCCAGAATAGCTGGAACTACAGACATGTGCCACCACACCCGGCTAATTTTTTTTTTTTTTGTCTAGAGACGGGCTCTCACAATGTCGTTGCCCAGGCTGGTCTTGAACTCCTGGGCTCAAACCATCCTCCCACCTCAGCCTTCCAAAGTGCAGGGATCACAGCCATGAGCCACCACACCCAGACATTCTATCATATTTTCAGTCTCGTTCTAGTTGTTTTTAGAGTATCCTTTTCTTATTTTATGCACATAATGTCTTCTCTTTTCTCTCTGAAGATGTTAATTGCAGTTTTTTCAAAATGTCTTATTCTGCTCCTTGAATTGCCTGTTTCCTCTGAGCTTCTTCTCCAGGTGTTGAGTCTGGCTTCTCTCCTACGTGGCAGAGGCACTCCTCAAATGTCTGTCCATTTCAATTTAAGCTCCAGGTGCTAAAAAGCTCCCTACAGGCTCTCCATGCTTGCTTGGGACCTGTTGACTACATCACTTATCTATTTTCATCTGCTTCCTGCACTACCTTGCTTCTTCTGGGTTCCCTTCCCCCCTTTGCTTAGGTCACTTCTTTTGTAATTGGAGGCTTTCCTGCATGGTGGGTGGAGCCTGGTCTGTGTGTGCACCAGGAGTGAGGCATAGAGGAGGGCAGGGGCACTGCAGGGGGACTGGGGGCCGAGCCAGCTTTTGCCACCAGTGCCTATTCATCACCAGTGTCCACGGGCTCCCACTGGCCTCCCACCTTGCCCAGGCTCCCTGCAGGCAGGCAGAGCCACAAGACTCGCTCTACTTAATGAAACATTTATGAGCTGATGCAGAAGAGTTCTCTCTTTTCCTTCTTCCTCAGTCACGGAGGCGACACACTGGATCACAGAACCAAGAGATGGGATAGGCTGGATGGCTGAGGCCCCACATGGGGGATAGGGGACAGGGGACAGCTGCCCTGCAGAGTTGCCCGTCTTTCACTGGATGTAAGACGGAGTTATAAACTTTAAGTCACAGAGACTTGAGAATTAATTTGTTACCACAGCATCAACTAGACTACCCTGGCTCATATATAATCATTTTCTTGGAGGTTTCTAAATGTTAATATCTGGGGGTATCCTCTTTCAGAAGTTTTTCAGTTTCTCCCGGGAACAACTCTCTTGTTTTTTGTTTTCCTTCTGAGAGCAGGGTCAGGCAAGGGACATGGATCCTACCTTCAGCCCTGAGATTTACCCCTTTCTTCCACAGTGCTCCCAGTCCCAGGGTTCAGAGAGTAACTCTCTGGTCTCCTGCCTGGGAAAGACCTGAGGCTCCCAGGATGCCAAGGCTGAATGGCAGCTTCTGGCCCTTGTCACTTTCTGCCAGTATCTGAGCTGGAGCTTTTTCAACTCTGTCAATTCCTGCTCATCCATCTACGTTCCATCTTCAGAACTTGGATCAACGCTCTTGAACCTGACATCTTCTCTCGAGTCTTTCTGTCTTCATGAATTTATACCCATATTATCCCTTTATGCCCCTCATGGGGTTTTCAGAGGAGATAGTGTCAGAGAAGAGGGTCAGCCTATCACGTTTAACTCAAAATCTGCTTGCATGCTTTCTCCCTTCCTTTAAAAAAATCGAAGTATAATTTACAGGCAGTAAAATGCAAAGATCTTACATGCACTGTTCTTTGGGTTTTGCCAAATACACAACCCACATACCAACCAAGATGTGGAACATGCCTCCCTACCCTGAAACCCCCTTCATGTCCATTTCTGTTCCCTGCCTGTCTCTCTGTCATCAACTGCTGCTGCTCCGCTTTCTGTCACCATAGATGAGTTTGGGGCTCTCATTTTTTAATATTTGAGTGTAAAATTAGGTTGGTGCAAAAGTAATTGTGGTTTTGGACCCAAATTTTAAATTATTATGACTAGGTTCAAACACTCCTTATCAATCAGAATAGGAACCATTACAATCAACGCATTTTTGTCAACAAGAAATAAGTGTGTTTATTCCTGTAGCGTAAAAATCCATGCTTCGGGATTCGATAAACTCTTGGAAAGCATTTTTTTGCATCCTGCTTGTGGTGGAAGCATTGTCCCTGCAAAAAGTTGTCGAGATGTTTGAGGAAGTGGTAGTCGGTGGGCGGGAGGTCAGGTAAATAAGGTGGATGAGGCAAAACTTCATAGCCCAATTCGTTCAACTTTTGAAGCTTTGGTTGTGTGTTGTGTGGTTGGGCGTTGTTGTGGAGAAGAATTGGGCCCTTTCTGTTGACCAATGCTGGTTGCAGGCATTGCAGTTTTCGGTGCATCTCATCGATTTGCTGGATATACTTCTTAGATGTAATGGTTTTGCCAGGATTCAGACAGCTGTGTAGGATCAGACCAGCAGCAGACCACCAAACGGTGGCCATGACCATTTTTGGGTGTAGGTTTGGCTTTGGGAAGTGCTTTGGAGCTTCTTCTGGATCCAACCGTGAGCTGGTTGTCATCGGTTGTCATATACAGTCCACTTTTTGTCGCATGTCACAATCCGATCGAGAAGTGGTTCATTGTTGTTGTGTAGAATAAGAGAAGATGACACTTAGAAACGATTATTTTTTTGATTGTTAGTCAGCTCATGAGGCACCGACTTATCGAGCTTTTTCACCTTTCAGATTTGCTTCAAATGCTGAATGACCATAGAATGGTGGACGTTGAGTTGTTCGGCAACTTCTTGTGTAAGAGAATCAACTTCAATGATTGCTCTCAATTGGTCGTTGCCAACTTCTGATGACCAGGCACTACACTCCTCATCCTGAAGACTCTCGTCTCCCTTGCAAAACTTCTTGAACCACCATGCACTGTACGTTTGTTTGCAGTTCCTGGGCCAAATGCATTGTTGATGTTGTACATTGTCTCCACTGCTTTATGACTCATTTTGAACTCAAGAAAATCACTCAAATTTGCTTTTCTTCTAACATCATTTCCATAGTCTAAAATAAACACAAATAAACAGCAAGTAATAAGTCATTAGCAACAAAAAAGTGAGAAATGCATATTAACATGATGTATAACATGACCACATCTATTTAAGAATGTATTCTGGCCAGGCTCGGTGGCTCAGCCTGTAATTCCAGCACTTTGGGAGGCCGAGGTGAGTGGATTGCCTGAGCCCACGGGTTTGAGACTCGCCTGGGCAACTTGGCAAGAACTTGTCTCTACAATAAATCAAAAAATTAACCGGGCGTGGTAGCGCATGCCTATAGTTCTGGCTACTTGGAAGGCTGAGGCGGAAGGATCACCAGAGCCCAGCAGGGTGAGGCTGCGGTGGCCGGGAGCGTGCCACTGCACTCCAGTCTGGGCGACAGAGTGAAACTCCAACTTAAAAAAAAAATAATAAAAGAATGTGTTCCAGTATCAAATGGCAAATATCAACAAAGCAAAAAACCAAAATTACTTTTGCACGAACCTATATACTGTCCAAATCATTCTCCCAACTTAACTAACTGAAGAGTAACTCTATTATTATAAGAAAAATTAACATGTAAGTAAGAGCAATGCTATTTTATTGAACAGACACACACACACAGAATTTTGTTCATATCTAACCTCCTTCAGGAGTGAGAAGGTATATTGTCTTCTAGAAAGACTTTTTTGGAAATCAGTTTCCTTCACTACCAGCAGAACCTTATGTCAGTTAAAAACGTATTTAGTGGAAAAACTCGAGTCATCAAAAAACATCCTCCTCGGTGTCTTTGAACAAACATCATGTCTCCTTCACAGATCTCCAATGTCATACTTCCCTTTGTTCCTCTGAACAAAACTGAGATTTTCCTTTTTCTCAAATGTATATGTAGCCACTTATCAAAAAGCACATGATTAACTCTCCTTTCAAATAACCTTCCGGAATCGTATACTTGTGGGTACAGGCCCCGGCAGCAGGGGTCGGGGGCGAGGGATAACTTTGGGTCCCCTTGCCCGTGTATGTGAAGGAGAACCTGTAATGATGTGGTGAGGCCTCGGATGTGAGAGTTGCCTGGTTTCTGGCTGGTGGTCATTCCTATTATGAAGACCTTGCATGAGTGACAAAAACCATCTTTTGAAATTTTCGAGCATTTGTCCCACAAGCTTCAGCAGGGCAAGCTAAGCCATCAGAGAGAGATGGAGCAGGCCCAGTAACAGCCGGCATCTATCGAGTGCTTGCTCTGCCAGAGCTGGCCCGAGTCCTTTGCAGACATTCACTTACCAATGCTCAGGACCATCCCGTGAAGTCCTGCTATTATCTGCCTCTTACAGATGCGAGAGGGGGCGCTTTGAGGTAAAGTGATAACCAGCCATCGAGAGGGACTTCCCAGGTAAAGGGAGGTTCTTGTGCTTCCAGAGGTACTAGCCAGACAGAGAGATACCCTTCTTTGTCTTTCACTACTTGCCGATACCTTCTCCACACACATCTGCTCGGAATTGTTGGAAGTAACGTCTCAGGAGAATGCCCTCCCCTTCTCTGCCCACTGCCATTGCCCTGGTTTGGGCCTCATCATTTCTCATCCTGACCATGAGACACTCTCCTGTCTGGTGTCCTTACTTGCAGACTCTCATTCGTCGAGTCTATCCTTCACGCTTGCTGCCAGAGCGATCTTTTAAAAATGCATGTCTGACTATATCCTTCTTTATCTAAAACCATCTGATGGGTCCCTGTTTCCTTCAGAATAACGTGCACGCTATTTAAAATGTCATCAAGGGCAGCACAGGGGACTTCCTTGGTTTGATCTCTGGCCATTTCTCCAGTCTCTTCTCTTGCTATGTGATTGGATACCCCCTCCCGTCTCCCCCACCCTCTTTCTGTCTTCCCTCCCCCTCCCCCCCACACACACCATGCTGCCACATACCTCAGACTTCTCCCTCTGGTCTCTGTTTGTTCTGCCCCATCCACCAGACTGGCATTCATCTTGGGAGGCCCAGCCAAGGATCACCTTGTCCCTAAGATCTTTTCTATCCTACCCTCCCACCTCATGGCCAGTAGACTCGAGTCTGCTCTCCTTTGGGTCCTCACCATGTTCTGGTCAGTCTGTTGCAGCACTTATAACATGCCGTGGTCTTGCTTTTTTATATATTGACCTTCCCCACAAGATGGGGCTCTCCCCAAGCTTGGGGATCAGGTCTCATTCCCTGTTGCATCTCCTCTGCCTGCATGCACTGGGGTTAATAAATGCATGGATCGATTATTAATGTATGAATGAGTGGATTTGCTTTCCCTGTTATATGCTTTCTAAAAGTTGCCAGGATTTCTGGAACTTACATTAAGAAATCCAGATACCAGCAATAATATCCAGATAACGCAGCCTTTGCCAAAATTGCTTGATGAGATGATCCGTGTCTCAGAGCTAGGACCACAATTTCTGTTTCCTTTCCATTTTCTCCATGCCCTGGCACAGCGTTGGATATGCACTACCTGTTTAAAATGTATTTGCTGCTTTAAGTTGGCGAGGCTTTGGGGGTGGGATAGGACAGAAAGAGAAAACGTCGTCCTGGATACTGAGGATCTGGCACAAAGAAAGGGAAACAGGACAGATTCCATGGGGGAAAAAGCCCCATTAAAGCCAGTTACGGAGGCTTTCTTCCACAGCCCCCAGAGATGCCTGCATGCGTCCCCAAGAAGCCCTTCCTAGTTACATGACCCTGAGGAAGGTCTTCCTTCACCATATGATTTGTTACAGAAAAAATAAGGAAGGAATTTGGAAGCAGTTAAGGTCACTTTGTGCCGAGACAATAGCACTATATCATGTTAAATAAAATGTCAGGTGATAGTTATGGTGTCATTCTTTTCAAATGGTTTTATGCACAGTAGATAATTTTATTTGGTATATATTGGATTTGACTAAATTATCAATTTTTAAGAATTAAGAACATGTAAATATATTTACATCCCCTGTTTAAGGAAACCTGAAAAGGAATTGATAAGAGTAGTGATGTTTAGTGAGGACAGTGGTGGGCTTTTTGTAGATGACCTCCTCTGATCTCCTCTGTGACCCTGGAATATAGACATTACACCCCCTTCTAACAGATGAGAAAACCAAAGCTTGAATTAATTCGCCTAAGCTCTCATATCAGAGTGTGGGTTCACATTTTAGAAGTTTTTCACATCACACTACCTATGGATGTTCAAATCTTAATTCATTTACATGAGATTATTGGTTAAATTATTTAGAAAATTCTGAACCATATGATTCTGTTGGCAAATATATGTGATGTATTTACTTAAAATTTTTTTTAGCCATGCACATGAATTTCAGTTTTAAAGGTGAAATATCTTATAGCTATAAATTGCAAAGAGAGAGCGAGAGAGGGAGAAAGATGGTATACAAAATGAACACGGGCTGATGCACATCGGTGTTTCCATACAGTAACAGCAGGAGGAAACCTGGAACAATATTTCTGGGGTGAAGGCAAATTGGCAATATATGCCCAGATCAAAATTGCACATGCCCAGGGATCCATCGAGGCCTCTTGGGAGTTCTATGGGCACAGTGACACGGGGACTCAGTAGTCAGGGTAGAGGCTCTGGGTTGCCAGAGACTTGTTGGGGAAACATTTTCTGCCCATAAGGAGCCCCATGACTCTGGGCAATTTGTTGGAGCCCCATTTTTGTTACCTGTAAAACTGGGCTTTCTAGGGCCTACGTCATGGGGTGTCGGACTGAATATTGGGATGTTTGTCAAGTGCTTAGCATGGTACCCGTCCATGCCATGACTGGGCCAGGGGAAGGAGGCTATTGTCACTGGGGCCAGGAACATGGATAATGAGGTACACTGTCCTGGCCCTGAAGATTGAGAGGGCGTGAAGCTGAGGTTGGGTGCTGGTTAGTCATGGAGGTGCCTGGGAACCTCAGTGGTTGGAGGGAGAAAAAGGCATGGCTTAGAGGAGGGGTGAGCCTGATGTCTGAAACCACTTTCCTCTCATGGATAAGCAAGTTGAAAAGCTACCAAGCTTGGAAGCTACCAAGAAGTCAACAGTGAATGCCTTAGCTGTGCACCTGAATGCCACCAGCCATCTGTACCATGCAGTTGCATAGGGCTCGTCTATATGCTGGACCTTCTGGGAAGTCCCAGTTTCCAAGATTCGGTCTCCTTGTCAAAGCCCAATGCCTGATTTTTGGATTTGATCATATGGCATATAGAAGTGGACAAATCCTCAAGTCTAGGTCTTTAAACATTGTAAAATGGAAATGGATGTGGGGAAGACAAAGGGGGAGAAGGAGAAACAGGAGGGGGGATGCAGGAAGGACCGGAGGAGAATGCTGGAACCAAGGCAGACCTTGGGCTGCATGCCCGGGAACATGGGGAGAAGGGTTGCAGTAATAGGGGCGGACTGGGAGCTTCCCCTGCCAAGCATATGACATAAAACAAGGAATAGGAGGGCAGGGAGGAGGCCGACAGACTGCCGAGTGCTAAGCCCTTGCACCCATTCCCCCAGCGGTGCCTGGTGTCATTGCTGGTAGCCAGCCCAAAGCCTCCAGGAAGTCGACTACCAGGCGCTCTCAGGCACGTGGGCCCCTTTCCCACCAAGGGCCCTGCAGAGAGATTTCCCAGGTTGGGTTCCTAGCTAGGGCTACGCTCCATTATGACTAGCCCAGCTAACTATTCGTGACACCCTCCAAGGTGGCCGGACTTCCACAATGTCCCCTACACTCAACCTCAAAGAGAGACCCTCAGAAGTGGACGTTCTTTGTTCAAGAAGGACTTAGAATTCCCTCAAGGGCAAACACATTGTTTCCTGCCTCAGCCTCGAGGGTTTAAAAGAGTGAGGTGAGGGTGCTTAGTGATTCTGGGTGTAATGTTTCCACCCGATTCCCCATTTCATCACACCCCTCAGTGCTATGAAATTTGGATTATTTTTTAATCTTCCCTTCGCATTTTTGTTGTTCTGCTGTTGAACTGATTATGCAGAACTGTGTGCTGATGTCTCTGTGGCACCTTCCCTCCAGGGAGGGAGGTCTGCTTTCTAAACACCCCCTTAATCCTCTTCTGGAGGGAGGATACACCGGGGTGCTCGCCCCATCTGTGAGGGCCAACCAAGACTGACACTGTTCAGGTGCTTATGACCTGGGCCACGCTGGACAGGAGGTTTGGAGGCACCTCCAAACCTCAGATCTCGGATCTCTTACCCATCCCTCCAGCCAAGCATCTCAGGTGGTTAAAGAGTAAATGCATAAAAATTGAGAGCCGGCTCAGACTGTGAAAGGGAATAGGAGGCAGGTTGGCTGTCGGCTGTCACCTGGAATCACCTACTGGAAACCGCTGAGTCACCCCCCAGATCAAGGACAGAAAGGAGGCTTGGTGAGTGACAGTCCCACCCTGGCAGCTCCTCGGACAGCAGAGCTTCAATTCAAAGTGAAAACAGATTTGCTGCGTCGGAGCCAACCTATCAGTGTAAGATATTTCACTCTCAGCCCAGGGGTGTTTGTGATAAATAGATCAATGCAGGAATGCCTGGTTCCATTTTTCATTTATATGAGCTACTCAGGACACTTCTCACTTTCCCAACTTTTTGTATCTTAATGGCCTTTCCAGAACGTTCCAGAACATGCACAACCCACACCCAGTGAGCCTGGGGATTGCTGAGGGTAGGTAGTGTGTTAAGACAGTTACTCCTGCACCAGTCGTCTTTCAGATCTTCCGGTTGAGTGACGAGGACTCAGTCTGGTGTTACCACAACCTTAGGACATCACAAGCCTCTTCTCACTGTTTTATTTTTTTTTAAAGAGAGAGCAGGTCTTCACCAAGCATTTTTAGCAGATAAAAATCTAGCTAGAATTTAGTAATGCAATTTTTAAAATTTATTTTAAGGTTGCATTTATTTAAAAATGGGAAGTAATACTGGTTTTTCATTTATGCTAGAGATGTTTATTTAGCAAACACTTGTATGGCACTTACTTTGTGGAAGATTTGTTTTAAACACTTTGCAGAGAGAAACTCTTACGGTTTTCATAATCTAAGATCAAACCTACGTGGGAAGAACCATCATGGCCCTCATCCTATAGTTTTGGGGAAATTGAGGCAGGAGGGAGTTCAATCAGGTCAGGAAGTGGTGGGATTGGTGCTGAAGCCCTGGCTGTGTGGCTCCAGACTTTGTGTTCTTGACCTCCATGCTATGCAGCCTCTCCACAAGGAACATTAAAAAGTAATTATTCAAGGGGAAAAGTGAGTGGATTTGAAGGAATCATTGATTGAAGGCAAATGGCAGATCTGGCGGAGGTGTTTAAAATGAATGCAGCTGGTGGCCGCACTGGCCGATTGAGGAAGGAACTAAAAGATGAAACGCTCCACCCCAGACATGGCACACTCCCCCAAAGGGTTCCTGGGGCTTCAGCTGAACCCTCTTGCGAGGGTGAAATAGAGATATCTTGCAGAAGCAGATATATTTGTAATAATTTGGATGTGCGTACATGCACGCACACACACCAACACACACGCACTGTTGCTTTTGCTATTATGTACCGGGAATTGAGCCAGATAGCATTACCATCTCCCTTCATCTTCATGACACCTCATGGGGTGGTTTTCATGGGTGAGGAAGCTGAGCCGAGATGAGCTGAGGGACTTGTCAGGGCCCTACGGACAAGGGTGGTGCTGGGCTGGCTACTCAGGGATGCCAGGCCGCTCCTGAGCCTAAGTGAGGTCTTAACCACTGCAGATTACACCGACCGTTATTTAGTATTGAAAAGCCAGCTCTGTTTGCCTACATTCTTTCTCAAAAAATAAGGTGTTGGGTCCAAATATGACTCTGGGCCCTGAGTCTCCGACTTTAGGATTTAAATAATAAAGAATTTAAATCTTAGTGATGGATTTGGCAGCTCTATTTATTTTATTAAGTGAGAACACGAAAAACCAAAGAATACTTCCCTAAACAGTAACGAAGTCCAACAATTGTCTGTCATCACTGTCAATACATGCATGAAAGGAAATGCTGCTTAATAGAAGCATGGGGAAGAAATAAACTCAGGATAATCTGCGTGTGTGCATGTGCGTGTGTGCGTGTGCACACGCGCACGCATGTGGATATAATAGTACTTAAGACAGATGAAAACTCCTTCATGGAACGGAATCAGCAGTGTTGGGAACCACCGACCTGGACTGCCCATCTGCTGTTTCTGCTGTCTCCTGTCGATTGCCTTAAGTACCTTAATTCAAAAAGCACCTCCTTCAAGTGATATCCCAGAAAGTATCTTTTAGTTATCCTGAAACTGAAGGCTGTGACTGTGGATTGTCCGGGCGCTTACTCTTGGCAGAATTTTAAAAAGCCTCTTCCCGGTCAGCCCCACCTCCAGTGACAGAATGAGTTCTGGAAAGCTGTAAGCCCTGAAGCAGACAGCCGTGGTGTCCATCTGCTCACTGCCCAATCCTAGGACCCAGCACAGTGCCTGGCATAGAGTGGGTGCACAATAGCTATTTGTTGAGTGATCCAATGAATGAATGAATGGCCGATGAGAGGGAGAATTAAGTTTTTCATTCTTAATTCTTTGTGTGCAGATCTGATACACTCTTCATATAAAACAGACTTGTAAATTATGAGACATCATCATAGAAAGTACCCTGTGAACCCACATACAACTTAAGAAAACTTGTGTGCAGCCCCCCATCCTCCTTGCTTCCCTAGAAATGAAAACTAGCTCGAACTGAGGTCTATCATTCCCTTGTTCTTTTAAAGGACTGTGTAGGTTTTAAGATCACATATCTGTGTATTCCTAAACAAGATTGTTTAGTTTTCGCTTGTTTCTGAGTGTTAGAAAAATGGTGTCTTCCGGTGTACAGTCTGTTCTAAATTTTGTTCTTACCAGCCTTGCTTCCATAAAATATAGTTTTAAAAATCCCACATGTAGGTATTCCTAGATAATATATGGTTCGTTTTTGCTTGGTTTCTGAGGCTTGTAAAAATGGTATCATATAGCATGTCTTTTTTGCTACTTGCTTCCTCCCCATCCCACCCCCCATAATCATGTTTCTAAGTTCACTGGAGCAACAGGTCACTTATTTTCATTGCTGAATAACAGGCCGTCATCTGAATAGTACGATTTATCCATGCCTTCTCCTGTCAATGGGATTTGCGTTCTTTCCAACTAATTGTTAAGTGACATTATACACATGCATGCAAATATAGCATAGAGCAAAATGAAAGACGAATGAAATGAAAAGATAAACACATTTAAACACCCCATGCAAAGCAAAGCAAACTGACCCTGACCCCATGAGCCTGCCGTGCTCCCTTTCCCAAACACAATAGCCTCCCTCCTCCCCGGGGAACCACCGGCCTGGCTTTTGTGCTAAGGGCCTTTACTCTTCTTTGCAGTTATGCCATCCATGCCAGAAGCTGCAGTTCAGCTTTGCCTCCCTCCCATCCTCTCTGCTCCCCTCCACCCCATTCCCTTCTCTCTTTTCTTTTATGTCAAAATATTAGGCTACGGTTTTCACCTGTGTGTTTCTCTGGCATGCTCTCATTGTCTGCAGGGATGTTATTCTGCTCCTTGTTTTTTCTTTGAATAACCGTGTGGGATTTGACTTCAATCCTTTTCTGCTACTTATGTTTACATACTATTAGATTTCCTGAACTTTTTGAAAGGAGGCATAATTTAAGAGTTTTTCTCATTTCACAGTGGTAGAGCACTCTTTTCTGTTGTTTTTGCTAAGTATGAAAAAAAATGACACCTCAGTTCCTGAGATCTTTGGTCTCCGTGCTTCTCTATTTTTATCTCATTTCTCTTCAAAAATATTTTTTTCTCTATTCTCCTGACCTGACTAATTTGGATTCTTTTCCTAGCAGTTACTCCTCAGTTGGGGGTTTGACCTGGATGGGGACTTGGGCTGGTTAACTGAGAATGTTTATCGGGCTTAATCTTCTCTGGGTCCTCAGTCTTTACCTTTGACACTCACATGCTGTTGGAGTACACAGATATCTCTCCAGGCCTGTGTGGTTCTCCCACTGGCCAGCTTAGTGGTTATTTAGTTCTTAGGTCTGTCAGATGCTTCATTGCTTCTTTCTGCTTCCTCTGACCCAGCTGCTGATACCATGCAGGTCTTGTAGTGTGTCTCTACCCATTCATGTTTTATGGTTTGTAGAACTTCCATGTCGCCTTGTTTGTTGTAGTTATTGTTCATGGGTTTTTAGTTTTGCAATTCTAGCAGCTTTGTGTATCTTTCTGGTGGATTTGGAGAGGTTAAATAATTATACAATCAAGGTTTCTGTCTTCTCAGAATCCCCATGTATATTGTTATATGCTTTTACTGTTGCACACCTATGTGAATTTTAAAAAATATATGGTTTGGGGAGAAATTACAGGCTTTTAGGATACGCAGATGTTCAGCATTATAAGAAATGCTAAGTTGTTTTCTAATGTTTTTGTATCAATTTATGCTGCTACCTTCCTTATGGTATTTTGGGGTTTGGTTTTCTCTTGTTTCTCTTAAGGTGGAAGTTTAGGTAACTGACTTGAAATTTTTTCTTCTTTTTTAATGTAAGTATTTACATATATAAATTTTACTCTAAGTGTTGCTTTAGGTGTATCCCATAGGCTTTGGTGTGTCATTTTCATTTATCTCATTTTTTCTTTCTTATTTCCCTCATTATTTGTTCTTTGACTTCTTGGTTAAAGAGAGTATTGTTTAATTTTCACATATTTGGAAATTTCCCAAATGTATTTGTTATTGATTTCTAATTGTATTCCATTGTAGTCAGAGAACATATTTTGTATGATTTTAATCTTTTGAAATATATTGAGACTTGCTTTATGGCCTGCTGCATGGTCTGTCCTGGAGATGTTATATATGTACATATGTCGCTGTGTATTCTGCTGTTGTTGAGTAGAATGTTTTATAGATGGTGTGCTAGTCTAGTTGTTTATAGTGCTGTTGAAATCTTCTATTTCCTTGGTGATCTTTTGTCTAGTTGTTCTACCCATTATTGAAAATGAAGTATTCAAATTTCCAAATGTTGTTGAGTTCTCTATTTTACCCTTCAATTCTGAAGTTTTTGCTTTATGTATTTTGTGACTTTATTGTTTTTACTTCATGTATTTTTATTTTGGGACTCTGTAGTTAGGCGCATATATGTTTGTAAATGTTATATGCTCTTGGTGGATTCACATTTTAATCATAAAAATGTTCTTCTTTGTCTCTGATACAGTTTTGTCTTAAAGTCTATTTTATCTTTATTATATAGCCATTCATTTCCTTTTTGGTTACTGTTTGCACATTTTTTTCCATTCTTTTACTTTCAAGTCTTTGGGTCTTTTTTTTTAAAATTAGAGATGGAGTTTCTAATAGTATAGATCACTGTTAGAACAACTGTGTTGCCCAGGCTGGATTCAAACTCCTTGGCTCAAGTGATCCTCCTGCCTGAGTAACTGGGACAACAAAACGCATGCCACCACACCTGACTGGATCATGAAAAAAAATTCATTCCTGCAACATCTGCCTTTTCTTAGGGTGCTAAATTCTTTTACATTTAGTGTAGTTACTGATAAGTTAGAATTTATGTCTGTCATTTTGCTATTTGTTTTCTTCTGTCTTTTTTGTTCCTCAGTTTCTCCATTATTGTCTTCTTTTGTGTTAGATATATTCTAATGTGCTGTTGTCATTTCATTTGCTATATATTTAAGAATTGTTTTATTAGTGGTTGCTGTGGGGATTATCATAAGCATAAACTTATAAAAATTTAGTTTGCATTAATAGCAACTTAATTTCAATATTAGACAAAAACTTTGCTCATATATACTCCATTCCCTGCTCCCTCTTTCATGATGTTATTTTTGTTTACATAATATTATTTATTTTATTTTATTTTGTTTAAAAGGTGTGGGGTACAATTCAGGATTAGGTATACAAGTGGTTGTCGTAGTAAAGTTTGGGCTTCCCCTTGGTCCCCGCTTTGTGCATATCATATTATTCTACGCAGTACCCATCAACACAGATATATAATTATTTATTTACATGTTGTGTTTCAAATCAGGTATGAGAAAAAAGAGTTAAAAATAAAAAAAAATTTATACTGTCTCTTATATTTACCTCTGGAATTACCTTTACTTATGCTTTTTATTTCTTCATGTAGATTTGAGTTGCTGTCTAGTACCTTTTTAATGTGGTCTGAAGAATTTTTAGGGCAGTGACAAATAATATGCTAGTGACACATTATCACATTAAAAAAAAAATACCTGGGAATGTCTTCATTTGTATGATGAGTATTTTTTTCTGTATAATTTGACATCTGATTGTTCCCACATATAGTTTCTGTTGTCTCTTTTTCCCCACAGTGTATGGGTTATATTCTCCTATATCTCACAGGACTTGCAATTTTTTGTTAGAAACTGGATATCTTAAATAGTATATTGTTAGTTACTTCAGCTACTCTCCCACCTCCAGTGCTTATTTTTATTTATTTTTTCAATTTTTAAAAAATTTTAAAGTTGTGGGATACAATTCAGGGTTAGGTATACAAATGGTCATTGTGTAGGTAAAGTTTGGGCCTCACTTTGGTCCCCACTTCGCCTGGTTTGAGATCAGGTATGCTTATTGATGAGGTGTGCCCCCACCCTGCTCCATTCCCTGGCAGTTTCCCACTACTGCCAATCCTTTTCTTATGGTATTATGATAATTGTTCAGGGTCCGCTTATGAGTGAGAACATGTGATACTCAGTTCTTTGTACCTGTGATAGATCTCTCAGTATTATAGACTCTAAGTCCATCCAAGTAGCTGCAAAGCTCATAATTTTGTCCTTCTTTATGGCTGTGAAATATTCCATCATGTATATGTACCACATTTTTTATCCAGTATTCTTTCGATGGGTAGCACAGTTGGTTCCATGTTTCTGCTATTGTGAATAATGCTTCAATAAACATGTGTGTGCAAGTATCTTTTTCATAGATTTGAGTTCCTCAGGCTATATTCCCAGAAGGGAGACTGCTGGGTCCTATGGAAGGTCGATTTTTAAATCTTTCAGGAATTGCCACACTGTTTTTCAAGAGGTTGTACTAGTTTACACTCCCACCAACAGTGTAGAAGTGTTCCCTTTTCCCTGCATCCTCTCCAGCATCTGTTGTTTTTTGAGTTATTGTTGATGGCCTTCCTGACTGGAGTTAGGTAATATTTCAGTGTGGTTTTAATTTGCATTTCTTTGATGATTAGTAAGGGTGAGCATTTTTTCATGTATCTGCTGGCTGTTTGTATGTGTTCTTTTCATATCTTTTGTCCACTTTATAATAAGGCTGCTTGTTTTTTTTCTTTTCAGCACATTTGAGTTCCTTGTAGATCCTGGATGTTAGGCCTTTTTCAGATATGCAGTTGGCAAATATTTTTTCCCATTCTTTGGGCTGTCTCCCCACTCTCTTGATGGTTTCTTTTGCTTTGCAGAAGCTTTTCAGTTTGATGAGGTCCCACTTGTCTAATTTATCTCTTATGGCATGGGCAGTTGGGTTTTTTCTTTTTTTTTTTTTTTACCAGGAATTGGTTGTAAGTTCCAATTTCCATAAGGGTGTCTCCTGCATTTTCTAAGGTTCTTATAGTTTGAGGTTTTACATTTAAGTTTTTGATCCATTTAGAGTTTATTTTTGTGTATGGCGATAGGTTGGGGTCTTGTTTTAATCTTCTGCATGTGGTCAGCCAGTTTTCCCAGCACCATTTACTGAATAAGTTCACCTCTTCCCAGTGGTTGTTAGTGGAGACTTTGTTAAAGATGAGTTGGCTGAGAAATTGAGATTTTGCTTCTGGAATCTCTATCCTGTTCCAATGGTCTATATGCCTGTTCTTGTACCAATGCCATGCTATTTTGATTATTGTACTCTTTATAATAAAGTTTAAAGTCTGGAAGTCTGATACCTCCCTGTTTGTTTCTTTTGCTGAGGACTGTTTTGGCTGTTTGTGGTCATTTATGTTGCCATATGAATTTCTGTATTGTTGTTTCCATATCTGAGAAGGATGATGCTGGTAATTTAATGGGTATTGTGTTACACCTGTAGGTCGCCTT